>PVJN01006408.1:0-75092 GCA_004026805.1 Lasiurus borealis
AAACAAACAAACTTCATTAACTACTATTGAAGAACTCACAATACAATGAGAGATGTGACATATAAACAACCAATACAAATTACGTATTGAATAAGTGCTGTAATTAAACTATGAGTAAAGTGCTTTTGGGAACAGAGGAGTAATTAAATGTGCTGGAAAGGGTTTGGATATATGTGTTTGGGGTTGGAGGTGGGTAGGCAGAGTAGATGAGGAATGCCAGGAAAGCCTAGACTGACAAAGAATCATAAGGAGCAATAGGATTTTCCTCCAGGTAGTGAATAGAGGATTAGTGTTGAAGAGCATTTCAGGAAGGGAGAACAACTGAACATTTACCATCGACTACCTTAAATTGTAGTTATTGGATACATATCTCTCTTCTGCTAGCCTGCATGCTCCTTTATATCCTTGTAATTCTTTGTATTTCTGTGGTGTTGACTGTTAGTTCTTCTCTTTTGTTTATGATTTTATTTAGATCAAAGACTGTGTATTGGGCATTTTTGTTGCCCCATTCTTAGTTCAGTGCCTGTATACAGCAGGTATTCAAGAAAAATATGAATAAATGAGTAAAGAAAATCAACTTACATTAATTTGGGGCACAATAAGCAATCTATGCAACAAAACTAATTAATTATTTGTGTACCTTTTTATAATGATAAATTGTCTTAAAAGGAATGGTATAATTGCTAAACTGATTTTCTCTTTAGGACAACTGAATTTACAAATAGGAATTTACTTACAGTCATAACCAGGGATAGATTCATCAAACGAATAATTCAGTTTAATCTCATCAGCTATGATATTTTTTTCATAGATAAAGTCCTACATATAAGCAAACTTGTAAGTTTTTACTTTCAAAGAGAAATCCCAGGTGATCATCTCTAGCAGCAATTTTGACTTAAGATTTGCACTAACAAAACATGCTGTGATAAACATCCCTTTGGAATCATCACTTAATGGTAGAAAAGTTAAGTCCTGGCCTGATTCACTTTCCAGACTAGCAATTTATTTAAGTGTCTGATAAAAGTACTCCCATGTCATTAAATTAAGAGATTTCCTCTTATTCCCATGAGCCTTACACTCATTGTCAGTAGCCAAGAATATTCATAAGGCAAGTGCTAGTGGTTGATAAATGGTCTTCAAAATACCTCACTGAAGTCTGAAGAAAATATCCTGCTATCCAGGTTCTCTTATTTTACTTGTGTGGCAACTCCTTGAGAGATCATAGGTTCTAGAGTGGTTGTGAATAAGCACCTTCTAGGTAAGTTGCCTGAAGATAAGAAACTTCAGAACAAAAGTTCATTAGTGCCAAAATAATAAAAGATGTGGAAATGATCATCCATTTTATATTGGTATCACTCCATCACTATTAAATCACGTCCACTGCATTGTTTATGCTTAACTGATTAGGCAATTACTGTCAAAACTATGTGATCTTGAAGAACACACACACACACACACACACACACACACACACACACACACACACACACACAGTTTTCTTTATTTTGTTTAGACATTTAAACAATATCCTGGGAATGCCTAGGGGCTGGGGAAAAATGAAAACGTATTAATTTTAGAATTGTTAAAAAGTAAAATTAATCCTTTAAAAATAATCAGTCATTTTCAAGGCAGTGGAGGAGTAGGTGGATCTTACATTCAACTTCTCCCAGGACCAAATTGGAAATACATCTAAACTAAAGAACAATCACCCTGAATAACCAAGTAAAGACCAGCTGAACTGTGGCTGGGTAGCTCAGTTAGAGCATCATCTTGATATGCCAAAGTTGTGGGTTTGATCTCTAGTCTGGGCACGTACAAGAAGCAACCAATGAATGCATAAATAAATAGAACAAAAAAATTGTTTCTACGTCTTTCTGTCTCTCAAGTCAATAAATAAAAAATTTAAGAACAAAAAAGAGGAGTTTTATAACCAAGGATTTACAGAAGAAGCCACATTGAGATTGGCAGGAAGGGCAGAGATGTGAAAAGGGCTGGCCCCACTTCCATGGGAAGGAGCTAAGGTTCCAAAGGGATATCTCACCTATAGGCGGGTTCCCTCTGAGAAGTGTAGAGCCTAAACCCCAGGCCAGGCTCCCCAGCCAAGAGGATCAGAGCTGGGAAGAGGTGCTACATAACATCTGCCTGTAAAAAGCAGTGGGTTTCTGTCCTCTAAGGAGACATGGAATCCACTGGAGACACATGCATCCTCTTGAAGGCAAATGTGCAAAGTCTCCTTCACAGCCACTCACTTTGGACTCTGGCAGAGAGAGGGTGGTGTGGACTAGAATGACCTAAAGAGAGTCTAAAAGAGCTATCTGAAATGGAGGCAAGTGATTTATCAGATATATAGTTTAAATTAATGGTAATAAGGATGCTCAAGCAACTTATTGAGAACTAAAACAGAATGAAAACTTACATGGAAACCATGAAAAAGAACCAGCCAAAAATGAAGAACACCATATGTGACAATAATACAATGAAGGAATGAAAAGTAGGCTGGATGAAGAAGAGGATCTAATCAGTGATTTGGAAGACTATGTAGAAAAAAAAAAAAACCTACCCAATTAGTGCAGCAAAAAGAAAAAAAAAGGATGAAAAATAATGAGGACAGTTTAAGGGCATTTTGGGATAACATGAGGCTTAACAATATCCATATAATAATGTTACTAGAAGGAGAAGAGAGAGATAAAGGGATCAAGAACTTATTTGAAGAAATAAATGACTGAAAACTTTCCTAACTTGTGAAGGAAAAAGACATACAAGTCCAGGAAGCACAGACTCCCAAACAAGATGGACTCAAAGAGTCCCACACCAAGACACATCATAATTAAAGTGACAAAGTTAAAAACAAAGCAGCAAGATAAAAACAACAAATTATAGTGGAACCTCAGTTCTCAAACTTAATTCATTCTGGAAGGCTATTTAATAAGTGATTTGTTTGAAAACTGAATTATTTTTCTCCCATTAGGAAAAAATGCACATTGAATTAATCTGTTCCAGACCTACAAAGGATTCCCCGTTTTAACCTTTCTTATTTACAGTACACATCTATTGCATTGTTTAATCTATACATAAATACTTTAAAAACAAATGGATATGAAATGTAAATGAAAATTTGACAAAAAGGAAATGAACAGTAAAAAAATGAAAATTTATGTACATACTAAAACTTATCTTTAATGTTGAGAACTACTGATGACTGATTGTGGAGAGGAGGGATAGAAGGATGGAAGGATGTTATTGTTTGAAATGGAATCCTCTTCCATAAAAATGTCAGGTAGCTGTTTTTCTGGGGTTATTTCTTTCTTCTGTCTGTGTGGCCTAGAACTTTTTTCAGGTTCACTAGGCTTCTGTCTCACTAAAAACCTATCCATTGATGTTTGTTTTGCTTGCATTTTAACACTTGCCTGAAATGAAATACTGCATTGTCATTGAATAAGTTTATCACACAATTTTCTGCTTATTTGTCAAATATATTTTTATATTTCTCAACAAAACTTTGCATCTCTCTTCATTTCCTGTGCATTTCTTTGATTAGTAAAGTAGGAACAGCCTCCCTTTCCTCCTCCTCCTCTGAAGAGAGTTTCTCAGCTGCCATCTGCTGTTGCTCCCACTGAATGTCTTAGAGTTCTGTGGTAGTCAGTTCAGTGTTTTGGTCCTCCACCAATTCCTCCACATCATCATCATCCACCTCCAATCACCTAGACTTGCACAGGAACACAATATCCTCCACATCAGACACAGGCTCATCCTCAAAGCCCTCAAAATCTCTTTCAGCCACAGACTCAGGCTGAATGCATGGTCCTGGAAAACACTTCCCCACGGTTTGACTATGATTCTCAAACAAGTGAGGATATTTAAATGTTCCTTCCAGAACTTCCTGAGAGTTAAATTAGTTTCAGAGGTCACCTCAAAACACTTCTTTTTTGTATATATTCTTAAAATTAGGAATGACCTGCTGGTCCATGGGCTGGATGATAGGAGTTGTATTAGGTGGTAAGAACCTAACAGTGATGAAGCTATACTCATCCACCAATTCAGCTTCCAAGCCTGGAGGTGGGCAGGAGCAGTGTCCATTATAAGAAGTGCCCTGATTGGCAGTTGTTTTCCCCAAAAGTATTTCTTCATACTTGGGCAAATACTTCAATGAAATATTGCCTGGCCACCCAAGTTTTTGATATTAGCCCTTCAAATCATATTCAACTTGTTCCAAGATATTATTTTTGTTGAAAAGTTGTGGATTTTCAGAATGGTAGACGAGTAGAAGTCAATTTAAGGTCCCCATTCGCATTTCCACACAACAATGACATCAGCCTGTCCTTCACTGGCTTGTATCCTGGCAATGACTTCTCCTGTGTGACATAGGACCTCTTTGGCATTTTCCTCCAGAAGATGTCTTACTCATCACAACTGAACACTTGTCTGGGGAAAAAAATCCCTTGGCCTTTATGTAGTTTTAACATTTTATAACAAAGTAATCAGCAAGTACTTTGTTAGAACTGGCATCATTCCTATGCTTCATTACATTATGAATGCCATTACTTTTCTTAAATTTATAGAACCACCCTCTACTATCTTTAAACAAATCACTTTTAGCACTTATTCAGGAGGCCAGCATGCAACATCTTCACTTTTTCATATATATCATTGCCTCTGAAATTCTATAATCAGCTAACCACTTTTCATTGATCCAAATCAATAATGTTTCTATCTCTTCAATTTCTTGTGATAATTGTTTTGTGAGCTCTTTCAGACCCTTAGCAGCATATACATTTTTTGATGGTCTCTTTATATTTTAAAATCGTGCTATTCATCAATTTTGCCATGCCATACTCAGTATCCAGAGTAGACACGTGAATGATTTAATTATATTTGACAATTATTTATTTTTTAAGTTCTATCATTGTTCTAATCCTTTTCCCTTTGCTGCTATCACCAACTCCCTAAAGACACATAGGACTTATTATACATATTTGTAATAATAAACAGCAACAAAAGCAAAAAAAAAAAAGAGGAAAATATTCAAAACACAAATTCCTGAGATATTAACAACATGAGGTTTAGAGGTAAATGAACTCATTCATTCCTTTGTTTGTCACCTGACAGATACATCACTGATAAGACAGGTATAAGCATGAAAGGTTTATCGGACTGCGAACTGAAGTTTTGTTCAACAACCATTTTGCCCTATGAAAAACTTGGTTAAGACCAGAACTGTTTGAATGGGAGATGTTGCATAACTGAGGTTTGATTCTACCTACAAAAGAGCTCCCACAGTACAGTCAAGTGACTTCTCAACAGAAACATTTCAGGGCAAAATGAATTGGCATGAAATGTTCAAAGTGATGAAAAACAAGGACCTACAACCAAGACCCAGCAAGGCTATCATTTAAAATTGAAGGAGAAATGAAGAGCTTCCCAGAGAAGGAAAAGCCAAAGAAGTTTGTTACCAGCAGAACACTATTACAAAAAAAAAAATGTTAAAAGGTCTGCTTTTTAAATTTTTTTTATTGTGTTACATGTATACATATCTTCCCATTGTCCCCCACAGGCGTACCCCAACCCCCCAGTGTCTTGAATTCATTGGTTATGCTAATATGCATGCATACAAGTCCTTTGGTTGATCTCTTATCTACCCTACCTCTCCTTCATCTTTCTGCTGTAATTTGACAGTCTGTTTGATGCTTTACTGCCTCTGTATCTATCCTTTTGTTCACCAGTTTATAATGTTCATTATTATCCCCAAATGAGTGATATCATGTGGTGTTTCTCCTTCATTGACTGGGTCTGGTTTAAAAGTAGTAGTAGAAGAAACAGAGGGAAAGAGTTAAAAGAATAAAATAGCAATAAATACAAACCTATCAGTAATCACTTTAAATGTAAATACCTTAAGTGCTCCAATTAAAAGACATAGGCTAGCTGAATGGATAAGAAAGCAAGACCTATATATATGCTGTCTACAAGAGATCTACCTCAGAATGAAAAATATACATCAACTAAAAGTTAAGGAATGGAAAAAATATTTCATGGAAATGGAAATAAAATAAAAAAATTGGGGTAAAAATACTTGTATCTGACAAAATAAAATAAAGGTTATATTAAGAGACAATGAAGAACACTGCACAATCATAAAAGGAGCAATATAATTCTGGTAAGTATTTATGTGCCCAACATAAAAGCACCTCAATATGTAAAACAATCTTGATGGACATAAAAGGAGAGATTGACATAAAAGGAGATACCGAGAGTAATACAGTCATAGTATGGTATTTTAACACCCCATTTACATCAATGGATAGACTTTTCAGACAGAAAATCAACAAGGAATCAAATGGTGGCCCAAAATGACATACTAGATTAGATGGATTTAACTGATATCTTCAGAACATTTCACACCAAAGCAGCAGAACATACATTATTTTCAAGCATACATGGAACATTTTCTAGGATAGATCACGTTAGAACACAAAGTAAGTCTCGATAAATTTAAGAAGATTGAAATTATATGAAGCATCTTCTCTGATCATAATGGAATGAAACTAGAAATCAAACACAAGAAAAAAAGGAAAAACACACAAAATCATAGAGGCTAAATTCATATTAATAAACAATGAAAGGGTTAACAATGAAATCAAAGAAGAAATAAAAAACTACCTGGAAACATATGAAAATGAGAACAAAATAACACAAAATCTATGGGACTAATGAAAGCAGTCCTAAGAGGGAAATTCATAGCATTACAGGCCTCAAGAAATAAGAAGAAATTCAAAAAACTAACTTTACACTTGAAGGAACAGAAAAAAACTCTCAAGCTAAACAAACAAAAAACACAACAAAGCCCAAAGTGAGTAAAAGGAAGGAAATAATAAAGATCACAGTAGAAATAAATTAAATAGAGTAAAAATAGAAATGCAAAGGATCAATGAAACCAAGAGCTGATTCTTTGAAAAAATAAGCAAGATTGATAAACACTTAACCAGACTCATTATAAAGAAAAGAGAGGACTCAAATAAATAAAATCAGAAAGAGAAGTACCAAAGAAATACAAAGGATTGTAAAAAAATATGAACAACTATATGGCAATATATTGGAAAACTTGGACCAAATAGAAACATTCCTAGAAACATACAATATTCCAAAACGGAATCAGGAAGAATCAGATAATCTGAATAGATAGATTGAAATTGAAGCAGTAATAAAAAAAAAATCCAAACAAATACCAATCTTGGACTGGATGGCTTCACAGTCAAATTTTTTCAATCTTTCAAAGATGAATTAACACCTATCATCAAATTACTCCAAAACACTCAAGAGGAGTAAAAACACCCAAGCTCATTCTACCAGGCCAGCTTTATCCTAAATTCCAAAACCAGACAAAGACACTAGAAAGAATGAAAATTATAAGCCAATATCCCCGAACATACATGCTAAAATACTCAACAAAATATTAACAAATATGATCCAGCAATACATTAAGAAGATTATACTCCATGTTCAAGTAGGATTCACTCTAAGGAGGAAAGGTTGATACAATATCCACAAATCAATAAACATGATATATCATATAAAATGAAGGATAAAAACCACATGATCATATCAACAGATGTCAAAAAAACATGTGATAAGTATAGCACCCATTTATAATAAAAATTCTCAGATAAATGAGAATAGATGGAACATACTTCAACATAATGAAAAGCCATGTAAGAAAAATCTCTAGCCAATATAATACTCAATCGGCAAAAATTAAAGACATTTCTCTTAATATCAGGAACATGACAGGATTTTCCATTTTCACCACTCTTAGTCAATATAGTACTGAAAGTTCTAGCCATAGTAATCAGACAAGAAGAAGAACCAAAAGGCATTCAAATTAGAAAGGAGGAAGTAAAACTGTCATTACATGATATTGTATATAAAAAACCCTATAAGTTTTCACCAAAAAGCTACTAGATCTAATAAATGAATTTGCTAAAGTAGCAGGATACAAAATTAATGTTCAGTGGCATTTCTATACACAAATAATGAAAAACAGAAAGAGAAATTAAGAGAACAATCCATTTTACTATTGCAAGACAAAAAAAGGTATATAGGAATAAATTTAACCAAGGAGGTAAGACCTGTACTTGGAAAACTATAGGACATTGGAGAAAGAAACTGAAGAAGATACAAATAAGTGGAAGCATATACCATATTAATGAGTTGGCAGAATTAAATCATTAAAATGTCCATACTACTGAAAAGTAATCTACAGTTAGACAGAATTCCTATTAAAATACCATAGTACGTTTCACAGACCTAGAATGAATATTTTAAAAAATTCATAAAGAACCAAAAAAGAGTCTAAATAACCTCAGCAATCTTGAGAAAGAAGAACAAAGTTGGAGGTATCAGAATACCTGGTATCAAACTATACTACAAAGCCACTATAATCAAAACAGATTTGTACTGGTATAAGAACAGACAAATAGATCACTGCAACAGAAAAGAGACCCCAGAAATAAATCCACACCAATATGGTCAATTAATATTTGACAAAGGTGGCAAGAGGATACAATGGAATAAAGACAGTCTTTTCAATAAATGGTGTTGGGAAAATTGGACTGGTACATGTAAAATAATGCAACTAGACCACCAACTAACACCATATATAAAAACAATCTCAAAATGTATAAAATACTTAAATGTAAGCAGTGAAACCATAAAAATCCTAGAAGAAAGTATAGGCAGTAAAATTTTAGACATCTCTTGCAGCAATATTTTTGCCTATCTGTCTCCTAGGGCAACGGAAACCAAGGAACAAATAAACAAAATGGGACTACATCAAACCCCAAGGTTCTGCACAGCAAAAGAAACCACCACAAAATGAAAAGGGAACCCACTGTATGGGAAGACATATTTACCAATGACACATCTGATAAAAGGTTAATTTCCAGAATATATAAAGAACTCATAAAACTCAATAAAAGGAGTACAAACAATCCAATTAAAAAATGACTTAAATAGACACTTCTCCAAAGAGGACATGAAGATGGACAATAGACATATGAGGAAATGTTCAACATCACTAACTACCAATGAGATTTAAATTAAAACCACAATGATATATCACTTCACACCAGCCAGAATGGCTACCATCAATAAATTAACAAGTGCTGGCGAGGATGTAGGAAAAAGGGAAAACTAGTATACTCTTGGTGGGAATACAGACAAGTATAGTTATTATGGGAAACTCTACTTGGAGTTTCCTCAAAAAATTAAAAATGGAATTGCCTTTTGATCAAATGAGCCCATTTCTGGGACTATATCCTAAGAATCCTGAAACACCAATTAGGAAGAATATATGCATCTTTGTTCATAGCAGTGTTACTTACAATAGCCAAGATCTAGAAATTGTCCAAGTGCTCATCATTACATGAGCTGA
Source organism: Lasiurus borealis (assembly GCA_004026805.1). Classification (NCBI taxonomy): domain Eukaryota; kingdom Metazoa; phylum Chordata; class Mammalia; order Chiroptera; family Vespertilionidae; genus Lasiurus; species Lasiurus borealis. Next base: position 9,425 of record PVJN01006408.1, read on the forward strand.
TAAAAAAGTTGTAATACACTTACATGATAGAATACTATGTGGCCATAAAAAAGAATGAAATCTTGCTTTTGTGACAGTGCAGATGGACCTGTATATTATTATGCTACGTGAATAAGCCATTTAGAGAAAAACAAATACGATACGCTCTCACTTTTATGTGGAATCTAATGAACAAAATAAACTTGCAAACAAAATGGGACTAGAGGCATGGATTCATAGAACAGACTGACAGTTCTCAGAGGAGAGGGTGGAGGGGTGAACTGGATGAAAGAATATGAAGGATTAGCCAAAGAAGATATATGTATATCCCATATACACAGATGACAATGTGGTGATTAACAGAGAGAAGGGGGAGGTGAGGGCCAGATGGATATGGGTAAAGGAGGAAAAAAATGGGGACATCTTTAATAATGTCAACAATAAAAATAAAGTTGAAAAAAGAAAGAAGTTTAGTATGTTGGCATCATCTCACCAATTATATGCTTTGTTAAGACAAAAGCTCTACTTCTCCAGCATTGTATTCTTTATAATTCTCTTTCTTCTGTCCAGGGTTATATCCATTGGTTTTTATGCTTCTTGTAATTTTGTTACATAGTATTGTACAAATTTGAGAGAAGATTTGGTCACCAAGCATCTACTGAGAGTCTGCTAAGAGCAGGAAGCAATCCTGGGTAGTGATGAAGAACATGGATTCAGGAGTCCAATGGCTCCGGACTAGAGTCTAGCTCACCTACTATAATGTGCTCATTCTCTTTCTCTTTTTTCTTCACTTTTTGTTGATCTGTATTCCAGCCTTCTTTTCATATTTACTGTTCATTAGGTGAATATTCTCTATGTGTCAGACACCATTCTAGTTGTTGAAAACATTATGGCGTGTCAAACAGGTTTCATCTTTGGTCTTACCAAGCTATACTCCAGTGCAGGAGGGAGACATTAAAATACAAATTAATATAAATGAAATACATATTATTATAAGTGCTCTGAGTAAATAACTGGGTTTAATAAGAAAAAAGGTAACTGAAAAAGTTAGGAAAATAGTATCTACCTGGTAGGTTTGTTGTAGATTAAATTAGATAATGTGGGTAAACAATTTAGCATGGCTCCTGGCTCATACTGAGCCCTTGGTAAGTGGTAATAATAACATGGTAATAGTTAAGATGATGACAATCAAGTGGTCCCAGCCCTTAAAGAATTTAAAATCTACTGAAAGACACAGTATATACATGAATTATTATAATTCATCATGTGGATATGAAACTGAGGCACAGAGCTTAAGTAATCAGCTCAATATCACACAGCTAAAAGTGGTAGAATGGAAATATGAACCCAGGCAGCTCTGATGCCAATGACCAGTGCTATCTATTACACTGAACTCCCTCCCCAAAAGCCCCTTTATTTTCTCTGTTCTCCTAGCTCAGTGGTTGGCAAACTCATTAGTCAACAGAGCCAAATATCAACAGTACAACAACTGAAATTTCTTTTGAGAGCCAAATTTTTTAACTTAAACTTCTAACACCACTTCTTCAAAATACCATAGGCCATGGTATTTTGTGGGAGAGCCACACTCAAAGGGCCAAAGAGCCGCATGTGGCTTGCGAGCCGCGGTTTGCCGAATACTGTGGACCTAGATCGCTGAGCACATACTATTATAATCCTTACCATGTTATATTTTTATCACCACTTTCTATATTTAACTATCCCCCTAGACTCTGGAATTCCTTATTTCTCCTTGTTATTCATAGTATCTAGACACCCATGTCTGACATGGACATGTTCAATAAACTATTTTAAACAAATGAATGAATAAATATATGAATGTATAAGAAAGTCCTGCACAGACATTCTTCATCCCAGAAGCAGGTGCCAAGATATTCAGAATGGGATACTACTCTTTTGTATTAAGATAAAATCTCTTTTGGTGGTTTTTTTTCTGAGTATAGAATACTAAACATTTTAAATGAAGAGTGAGAGGAAGATAAAATGGTGAAAATTGAGGTATTATAATCCTAACATGTTGGTAATATGAGAAAAATCACAATTACGGAGATACAAAATTTAAGGTAGATAAATCTGGAGATGAGAAAATAATTTTCACAGAGGAATTCTTCATGGGTAAGAAGGAACTGACTGGAATTTCTTTGAGAATTTAAGGTAATTAAATTTATTAAAATAAATGTGCATGTAGCAGCCATATTTGTTAGTTCCTTAAAGGCAGAGGATATAAACCTCATTTACTTTTATATATTCTACAGTGACTAGCTCAAAGTAGGTGCCAATAAGTGTACTCTTAAATAAGTTAACTCTGAAAGAACTTAGCAATTGTACAAAGTGTGGCTTACCTGCAATGCCTATTTCATAGACCCACATCCACATAAAATCTCTTTGCATTGTGCGATCCTGAACCATGCACTTAGGGCTCTAGAAGGAAGATAGTGGTCCAAAGCTGGGTGAGACATTAGACCTCTGGAATATACTAGGACTTATATAAATGTTGAATAATAGTATTAATGATAGTAATTATAGCAAGACTAATAATAGTTAACACATTTAATACTTACATATGCCAGACATTCTTCTAAGTACTTTATCCACACTAATTTAAAACTCACAGCAATTTATAAAGCACAACCTCTCATTATTTTTATAATTATCCCAATTTATGGCTAAGGTACCAGAAATAGATAATTTAATCAACCTGTTCATGGTCATATAGCTAGATTGCAGTTTGACTCCTTAGCTATTTAAGCTCTGTGTCCCAGACAGTTTGAGTCCTTAGCTACTATGCTATACTTTTAATCACTATGCTATACTAACTAGGGAAGTCATGAAGTTATAGAATATTTGAGCTGGGAGGGCTACAGAACTCATCATTATAGGGATGGGGGCTCCCATCTATTGCAGTGGTTCTTAACTGGGGCTAATTTTGCACCCCAGGATATATTTGGAAAAATCTTTGGTTGTCACAGTTAGGGGCTGGGCACAGAGGCCAGGGATCCTATTAAACGTACTATAATGTATAACACAGCCATCCCCACCCCCAACAGCAAACAATTATCTGGTGCAAAATGTCAATAGTGCCAATGTTGATAAACCCTGCTTTGTTGCGGCAATTTTCATGCGTTCTTACTGGAGAGTCCCTTGCATCCCTGGTTTCTCACAATCCCTTCCCATCCACCACATGTGCAGCCAATCCCAACATCTGATGTTTATGCTCTATTCCTTTATGCTATCATGCCAAAACTAAACTGATTACTTCCTCCCAACCAATAACATGTTTAGCATGGTTATTTGTATGCTTCACACAAAAGAAATGATCCTCTTGGTAGGGAGTCTAGGTGTCATGGAAGGCTGACAGGTACATGTTTATAGAGTGGTTCTGGGAATAGCACTAGGAATATCATGACAAAGGAAAGAGAGTAAGTTTAGAAAATGTTTGCATGGAAGACAGAAGAATCCCCACTTCTAGCATATCATATTCATACTGTAGGCACACAGGAAGTATTTCCTGTGAAAGATTATAGCACAAGGACACGATTTGGTGTCCTAGAACTAATAACAGTGTGCTTTCTGTCTCTGGTTAAGCAAAAGGAAACAGCAGGATAAATCATGTTTTTGGTCTGCATTAAGCCTAGGGCTCAAGGTTTTATCTTCTGTTTGGTATTTATGGCTCATGAAGCAATATATTGTGCATTGTAGATGTTATTTTGAACCCTTCTTTATTTTCTTTGAAAAGTAACAATCTATCATGGTTTGTGATCGATGCACTGCAGCTCCACTCTTTCTTTGACCACAAACATCATCAGTAGTGATGCCACCACTTGCAACATCTCTATGAAGGGTGAGACAACTGAAGGAGACTTTTGTAAGGCAAGGTTCCCTGGTGACAAGGTTCCCAGATGGTTTAAGAGAGATGACAGTATTAGGCAAGCAAGGGCCTTGTCTCCTTGTGGATGTTACCAAGGAAATATCAAGGAGCCCTCTCAAGGGGGTCTAGATGTTACAGTGTATTCTTCCTTGGGAAAGGGGAGGGAAAAAGAAAAGGAAAAGGAAAAATAAAAGGGAAAGGGGAAGTTTTCATACTAGCCTATATAGTAGAGAATCATTCTCACGTGGACTGTGAGTATGGTGGGGTACAGGGTGGGAGACAGCAGCTTGATCCTCATGGTATGCAAATGAAAACCTCCAAGAGGGTACTTTCACAAACTGAGCTTCGCCCAACTGGGAAGATTCATTATTCTAGTCTATAAGCTGGAGGATCCTAGAGATAGCCACATCCATAGTAGAGCAGTTATAAGGATGTTCAAGGTTTTAACTAGATCTCTAAAAAGCTAGGGCACCAAGCCAGACTTCCAGATGGCAGTTAAGGGCAGTTGGAATATATCAAGAAAGGAGTCCATAGGTTTTGGCATGTGCCTTTCCAAGGAACTCACAGTATATACTCTACAGTTATGAAGGCAACAGGGCAAAGTGAAAAGAATACAGACCTTGGGGCCAGACAGATCTAAAATCAAATCTGAGCTCTATTATTTGCTGGCTTGGTGACCTTAGTCAAATTCTGCAAAATTTATAGCTTGTTTATTCATCTATAGTTGGAGATAATGATACGTATCAGGCACTAAGCTAATGATAATAATGTTGATTTCTAATATTGACTTAAATCCTTATTATGTGCCAAACATGGTTTTAAGTTTTTGTATGTTTATGTAATATGATCCTCACAAATCCAAGAGAAAGGTAACATTTATCATTAGACCCATTTTACCGGTAAGGAAAATTAAACACAAAGAAGTTAGGAAGTTGCCCAAGGTCACAATAGAGTTAAAACTGGAGTTGAAATTAAAATTCAGGCAGTATTGCTCCAAATCCCACACTTTTAGCCACTGAGCTAGATATCACCACTACAGTATAAAGAATACAGAGCTGGATATCTGACATAGAGCAAGTACTCAATATTGATCTTAATTCCACTTTCTTTATCTTTCCCTTCCTTTTTACCAGTTAGGGAAGAAACCATTCATTTGCCCTATGGGGATAGCTTCTCTCTGAACTGAAACCAGGGGCCTCCTTTGTTATTTTGGGGTGGGCTGGCTCAGGTCGAAGAATCTCAAGGATAGTCCTTGTCACTTCCTAAGGTCATTACCTAAATGTGAGCCAGGTGAATAGATTGAGGTTAGATGCAGGCATTCTGGAATGCTGGTAGGCTCAACCATGGAAACCTTGGAGAGCTTCCTCAGTAAGAGTGGTGGCTAACTGAACTAGAGAAATTCTCTGGACTAAGGTCCAGAATTCCTTATTCCTGGCTTTTTGGGCTTCTGAAATACCAGTAAACTCACACTACTCAGCTCAAGAGTGAATTGTTGACTGTGGCCCTCTAATCTTTAGGACTGCATCATCACATCCATTCCATATTTCCTCACTTAATATTTAGAGAAACAACACTGAAATAAAATATGGATGGCAAAAATGCTACCTTATCCTAGACCTTTTAACATCTGCATTAATTGCCTAAGTCACATAGTCATTTTCCTGGGTTTGAAACAGAAATATTAATATTACTGTCAGGATCCCAAATGTTGTAGCTACTAGTTTTCAACTAGAAATTTTAATATTTATCAAATCAACTAATTGCATTTCACATTCTAAGCATGCTCTTTAAGTTAATGGCATGCCTGGTGGTAAAGGGGGATGGAGAAAGGAGTGATAAAAGAATGAGCTCTGTAAGTTCCCAAAGTTCTGTGATCTATGCTTTTCTAAGGTAGGTTGACTTGGTAACTAACCCTGCTACTATGCTATTTGAAGTTTGGCAAGATGTTTTGGAGGGAAAAAACTAATAATATCAAGGTGAATCCACAAGCCATTTTCCTTTAGCTCTTTTTGCTGATAATCTTTCAAACATATCTCAGGCCACTAGACAGAGGAGATAGAGTACAACAAAGAGAAATATAGCATGGACTAGATATGGAATTAGAAGGGCTGAGTTTGAACTCTGGCTTGACTATGCATGTGCTATGAAACAATCACCTACACTTGTATCTGTCAAAATGGCAGCAGTATAGACGGACGTGTCTTGAGCCTTGTCCCTGAGCAGACAGAGAGAACAGCTGAAGGCTGCACTGGGAGTGTTTGTTGGTGAGTTAAGGGACAGCTATACTCCAAGAGATGGTGGGGGACTGCTGGATGGGTGTCCCCTGACCAGGCAGCCCCACTGCTGCTATTTTTTTCTCCCGGAGCCACCAGCTCAGACACGAAAGCTACACCATCTTAAAGGGGAAAGTGGATGTTATCCGAAGCCTGAAAATCTGCAACTGTTGTACCCACCAAACAGCTGTGAGCCTCAGAACACTGGTCCTCAGTTGGCACAAACACTCAGATTCAGAGGAGGTATACACTCCACATGAAAAGGTCAGATTTTGCCTGGAATAAGGTGAGGTCTCAGGTCCTGCAGGACAGAGAAACATGTGCACTGTGGGACCTGGAGGACCGGGGGAAGTCTCCACCTGGAGAAATATGTGGCCGTTGGGCCTGGTGAGATACATGAATGTGTAAGAGGGTCCTCAGAGCTACTAACAGAGGAGATCTCTAAAAAGCAACCCATTGTGTTTTGATGCAGAAGGACAGCCTGGGAGTTATTAAAGTGTGCCAGCTACTTGAACAAGAGCGGGGAAGGGAGACTGCGAAGACTTGTGCTCTTTCCTCTTCAGACCCTTGCTTCTGATTGATGACTCCAGTACATAATATCACGCAGTTGGGGACACCCTGGGAGACTGCAGGGGAAAGTTGTTTTTCTGGAACCTGGGGATCGAAGCGGGGAGTGAACTTCGGAGAACCAGCTCTGGGGTAGCCCAATCCCACAAACCGGTATTGAGTACCACAGGGAAAGCAGGATCTAAGCATAAGCTAGACAGAACCTATATTCTCGGAGGTCAATCCAGAAACAATGCCACCCAGGAGCTGACTCACAAATTGACTCTTGTGTAATCACAAATAAAAGAATAAAGAAATTAAGACACAATGCCTGCTTAAAAACAAGGACTGGCTTACAACACTGACCTTCAGTGGAAAGTAGGGAATCGCAATACTATACAGACTGGGAAACAGGCATGCCAAACAAAACAATAGAGGAAGTGAATGACCTTCACTACTACACATTCTATTTATTTTTATTTTTATTTTTTTAATTTTTAAATCTTTTACTTAAGAAACAATTTTTTTTCTTTTTTGCTCACTTGATTTTACCTTTGTAATTATTACATTTTTATTTTCAATCAGTATTATTACTACCACTATGTTATCTTCTTTTTTAAAAAAAGTGTCATTTTATTTTCTCTTTATTTTACTTTGGGAATAGAGTTCTACATTCTATTTTCATCTTTCCTATAGCATCATTTTACTCTGTCTCAACTCTACCTTTATGCCATCACTCTCTTCCTAACTTTTCCCACTTTGGTGCCCTGTTTCTCTTACCCTTTTCCTACTTTAGATTTTCCCTATTCTTTCTTTTTACCACCTGTTAAAATTTCACCCTACTTATATATCTAATCTCCAATCCTCTGCTCCAACTCCATACACACCTCTCTCTTTTCTGTCTGCACTATCCAAAAAAATTGTTTTTCTCTTTTTCCTTTTGTTGTTTGCCTGCATGTTGATTATATCAATTTTTAATATTTTTTTGTGAGATTGTTTTGCTTATCCTTTTTGCTTTTTTTTGTTTGCTTTGTTTTGTTTGTTTTTTACTTCTGTTTTTCCTCGCCTTGCTTGATACTAGTTGTTTTTTTGTAGTTTGTATTAATCTCCAGGTACTTGTTGCTGGTATTTGTTGGGATTAGTAGATGTTCTATTGAAGTTTTCTCCCCATATATATAATTTGTTCCCCTTATTATTCTTATTCTCTTTCTTTCCTCTCTTACTTTTTTTTCTTTTTTCTCTTTCCTCCTTACTCCCAAGTTCACTTTGGCATTCCTTTCTTTTACTTTCCTTTTTCTTCTTCTTTTCTCTCTCCTTCTTTCTCTCCTATCCCCTAATTTATCTCTCTCTAGTGGTCACTTTTATATGTTGCTATTAATATTGTGAATAGATTTCTGCTCAGTGTCTTGTGCATTGTACCTGGTTCTATTGTATTTTGTGCCTTTAAATCAACTCAGGAGAGAGATAATTACATAACCAGACACCCAGAGAAAAGAAACCATGGGTAGACACAGAAGCAGCCCACATATGAAAGAAAAGCAGGCATTACCAGAAAAGGAAGTAAATGAAATGGAGGCAGGCAACCTGCTAGAGAAAGAATTCAGAGAAATGATCATAAGTGGCTGAAAAGCATGGAAGACAAATTGGACAATATGAGTAAGAACCAAGAGGAAATTAAGAGGAACCAAGATGAAATGCAAAATGACATTGCTACTGTAAATAACTCAATAGAAAGCATCAAAAGTAGATGCGGAGAAGCAGAGGACTGCATCAGTGAGCTAGAAGACAAGGTAGGAAAAAATACCCAAGTAGAGCAGCTTCTAGAAAAAAATAAATAAAAAGCAGGAGGAGAGCTGAAGGGAACTTTGGGATAACACAAAACAAAACAACATCCACATACGAGAGGTACCAAAAGGAGAGGAAACTGAGCAAGGAATAAAAAACTGTTGGAAGAAATAATGACAGAAAAATTCCCGTATATACGGAAGAAAAAACTCACACAAATACAAGAAGTGCAGATCGTCCCAAGCAAAATGAACCCCAAAAGACCAATGCCAAGGCATATTATAATTAAACTGGTAAACATCAATGACAAAGTAAGAATCTTAAAAGTGGCCAGAGAGAAAGAGAAAGTTACCTACAATGGAACCCTCTCAGACTAGTGACTTATTTCTCTACAGAAACTCACCAAGCCAGAAAGGAATAGAATGAAATATGCAAAGTTATGCAAAGGAAGGGTCTGAATCCAAGATTACTGTATCCAGCAAGGCTATCAATTAAAATTGAATGTGAAATCAGGTTCCTCCTAGACCAAAAGACTAAGGGAATTTATTACCATCAAACCACCAATGCAAGAAATGCTGAAGGGTCTGCTGTAAAATAATAATAATAATAAAGAAATAGGAAGAGAAAAAGGAACACAGGGGTAGAGAATAAAAATGGTGACAAATAAGTACCTATCAATAATAACATTAAATGTAAATGGATTAAATGACTCAATCAAAAGACATAGGCTAAAGGATTAGATAAGAAAACATGAACCATATATCTGCTATCTACAAGATACCCACCTCAGAAAAAAAAGATGTACACACACTCAGGGTAAAGAAATGGAAAGAAGAGTTTCAGGCGAATGGAAAGGAAAACAAAGCTGGGGTAGTAATACTTGTATCTGACAAATTAGATCTTAAAGTGAAGGACATAACAAGAGATAAGGAAAGTCACTTCATAATACTAAAGGGAGCAATCCAGCAAGAAGAAATAACTCTGGTAAACATATACACACCCAATACAGGAACACTCAAATACATAAAAAAACTTTTGGAGGATATCAAGGGAGAGATTGACAGTAATACAATCATAGTAGGATACTTTAATTCCCCACTATCACCATTGGACAAATCCTCTAAACAAAAAATCAGCAAAGAAACATCAATCCTATATGACTTACTAGACGAGAGATAATTAATTGAATATTTCACCCTAAAGCCACAGAATATACCTTCTTCTCAAGTGCACCTGGGTCATTTTCAAAGATCGACCATATGTTGGGTCATAGGCAAAGTTACTTCAAATTTAAGAAGATAGGAATCATATCAAGCATCTTCTCAGATAACAGTGGCATAAAACTGGAAATCAACTACCATAAAAACAATCCAAAGAAATTAAACACATGGAGACTAAACAGTATGCTATTAAACAATGACTGGGTAACCAGAGAGATCAAGGAAGAAATAAAAAACAGCATGACAACAAATAACAATGACAATGCAACAATTCAAAATCTCTGGGATACAGTGAAAGCAGTTTTGGGAGGGAAGTTCATAGCTCTACAAGCTTATTGCAAAAAAAAACACACACACACAAAAAAAACCCAAGAAACAATGGTAATAAATTACCTAACCTACAACTCAAAGAGCTAGAAAGAGAGAAACAAGAAAACCCAGTGTAAGCAGAAGGAAGGAAATAATAAAGATCAGAGCAGAGATAAACAACATAGAGACCAGAGAAACAATACAAAAGATCAACAAAACCAATAGCTAGTTCTTTGAAAGGATAAACAAGATTGATAAACCTCTAGCTAGGCTCCAAGAAGCAAAGAGATTATCCAAATAAACAAAATCAAAAATGAAAGAGGTGAAATACCAACAGACCCTAGAGAAATAAAAAGGATTATTAAAATATACTTAGAACAACTCTATACCAACAAAATGGACACTCTGGAGGAAAAGAACATATTCCTAGAAAAATATAACCCTCCAAAACTCAATCAAGAAGAATCTAAACATCTCAATAGGCCAATAACTCTGGAAGAAATTGAAGCAGTCATCAAAAAGCTTCCAGCAAACAAAAGCCCAGGGCCCTGATGGTACACAGGGGAGTTTTATCAAATATTCAAGGAAGAATTAAAACCTATCCTCCTGAGACTATTCCAAAAAAATCAACAAGAAAGAACACTTAAAAGCTCCTTCTATGAAGTCAGCATAAATCTAATACTAAAATCAGATAAAGACAACACAATGAAAGAGAATTATAGGCCAATATACCTCATGAACATAGATGCCAAAATCCTCAACAAAATTCTAGCAAATCAGATCCAGCAGTACATCAGAAAGATCATACAACATGACCAAGTAGGATTTATCTCAGGTATGCATGGATGGTACAATATCCACAAATCAATAAACGTGACACATCACATAAGCAAGTTGAGAGATAAAAATCACATAGTCATTGCCAAATGTGGTTTGGCTCAGTGGATAGAGCGTCGGCCTGGGGACTGAAAGGTCCCAGGTTTGATTCTGGTCAAGAGCATGTATCTTGGTTGTGGGCATATTCCCAGTACGGGGCATGCAGGAGGAGGCTTATTGATGTATCTCTCTCATCGATATTTCTGGCTCTCTATCCCTCTCCTTTCCTCTCTGTAAAAAATCAATAAAATATATTTTTTAAAAAATCACATAGTCATATCAATTGCTGCAGAAAAAGCATTTGGCAAAATCTAACATCCTTTCTTGATAAAATTTCTCAGCAAAGTGGGAATAGAAGGATCATACATCAACACAATAAAAGCCATATATGATAAACCCACAGCTAACATCATACTCAATGCTTAAAAACTAAAACCATTTCCCCTAAGAACAGAAATAAGACAGGCATGCCCACTCTCACCTCTCCTGTTCAATATAGTACTGGAAGTATTAGCCATTGCAATTAGACAAGAAGAAGAAATTAAAAGCATCCAAATTGGAAAAGAAGTAAAACTGTCCTTATTTGCAGATAACATGATATTGCACATGAAAAACCCAAAAGACTCCATCAAAAAACTAATAGACTTAATAAATGAATTTGGAAATATAGCAGGATACAAAATTAATGCAATAAACCCATGGCATTTCTATACAATAATAGTGAAATTACAGAAAGAGAAACTAAAACAGCAATCCCATTTAGCATTGCACCAAAGAAAGGAAGATACCTAGGAATAAACTTAACTAAGGAGGTAAAAGATATATACGCAGAAAACTACAGGACACTGAAAAAAGAGATAGAGGAAGCCATATAGAGATGGAAGAACATACCATGTTCATGGGTTGGTAGAATCAACACCATTAAAATGTCATACTACCCAAAGCAATCTATGGATTCAATGCACTTCCCCTTAAAATATCAATGGCATATTCCACAGACATAGAAAGAACTATCCAAAAATTCATCTGGAACAAAAAAAGACCCCAAATAACCACAGTAATCCTGAGAAAGAAGAATAAAGTAGGTGGGATCTCAATACCAGATTTCAAGCTTTATTACAAAGGCACTGTTCTCAAAACAGTTTGGTACTGGCACAAAAACAGATATATAGACCAATGGGCTAGAATAGAGAATCCAGATATCAACCCAAACCTCTATGCTCAATTAATATTTGACAAAGGAGGCATGAACATACAATGGAATCAAGACAGTCTCTTCAATAAATGGTGTTGGGAAAATTGGACAGATACATGCAAAAAAAATGAAACTAGACCACCAACTTACACCATAAACAAAAATAAACTCCAAATGGATACAGGACTTAAACATTAGATGGGAAACCATAAAAATACTAGAGGAATCTACAGGCATTACATCTGATAGTTTATGGAAAACAGGGGCCACTGCAGGTGGAGATGGTGTTATAATTCCTTCAGGTGAAAAGGACAGGACAGTACCAATATGGGAACCAGCCATTAATAATAATGGGGAATGTATTTATTTAAATAAAAAAGAAAAAAAAGAAGGTGGCTTTTCTTTAACTTGTTCTTTACAAAGAATTCTGCCTCAAAAAACAGTGGGACTAATTTATATACCCCTTATATGACTGATGCATATTCCCAAAGTGGTACTGCAAATAAAATCCTCAAAATATTTTTTTCTGGTGTTACCCTCACCCTCCACTCTATATAGCTTCCAATCCATCAGACCTGCTGCCAAAATGCATTTTGCTTTTTTCTCCAAAAGCATGGATATTATTTGCATCTGTGCTCTTTCTCTTGCAATCACCCCATCTGATAAGGATGGGAGGCAATGGGGTGGGCAAGAGAAGAACTTGCTATTAATCACTAGCTTTCCAATAAAACAGAGGAAGGTTATAGCAATGGCTATAATCTCTGTCACAGCTGGGCAGAGGACATCCACTGTATCACTATTTGAGGATCAAATCAAGTGATGTGATTGTTAGTTTGTGATTGTGAGACAGTACTAATAATAGTGTCTATTCAGAAAAAAATTCTTATATATGATGTACTTTGTCACATTGAATTCAAAAGTTCTTCTGAATATTTTAAAATATATTTTTATTGATTTTAGGGGAGGGAGGGAGGGAAGGAGGGAGGGAGGGCGGGAGGGAGGGAGGGAGAGAGAGAGAGAGAGATCAATGATGAGAATCATTGATTGGCTGCCTCCTGCATGCCCTCTACCAGGGACCAAAACCTACAACCCAAGTCTGTGCCCTTGACCAGAATCAAACCTGGAATTCTTCAGTACACAGACTGAAGCTCTATCCACTGAATCAAACTAGCTAGGACTCTTCTGAATATTTTAATACAGCAACAAAGGAGTCCAAATAACAAACACATGTGAGTTATTGATTTTCCTTCTTTTTACCTATTTTGCCATAAATTAAATTTTCTTCTTGAGTGAATTTCCAGGCCACTAGTGACATAATTTTTTATCTATTGGTGTTTTTTTTTGTTTTTTTTTTATTGGTGTGTTTTTTAATTGGTATTAACATGGATGAGACATAAGCTGTTAAAAAATAATGCAACTAGGTTGGTGATGCTCTTCATTGCAAACCTTCCAGGGAATGGTACAGCAAATTTCATTTGAAAATGATTACAAAGGGTGAATTCCCTATAAATAATGAATTGGAAAGAAAATCAATCTGGGAGTATTTGCTTATGTACTTATTTCCACATGGAAGAAAAGCAATAATTTCTGTCAGCCTGTGCTTACAGTATGCCTAGACTGGCCAGATAGAAACCAACCAGTGATGAAAATAAATACACAAGCCCACCTGTTCACTGCATTTTTTTTTGTCATATCCAACACCAAGGAAAGCCATAAAGATAATAAGTCTTTGGGTAACAACCCATAAATCCATGGTTACAGTTCAAGAACTTAACTTCAAATTCCCAGATGACCATGCCTCTGTTCTTTGTTCTCCCAAAATCTAGAAGTTCACTGTCAGAAACAGGGAGGAAAAGAGAAGGATGCAAGGCAGCTGGAGGAAACATAAGCCGATAAAAAATAAGACAGCTAGGTTGGTGATGATCTTCAGAGAAAACCTTTCAGATATTGGTAGAAAAACCATATTCATTAATCCCGGGAAAATTCTGGGAAAGCATGCTCTCCTCACAAATAACAACATCTTGAGAAAATAACTGATATGTTACTCGGAAACACAGTCAGGGCAAATGGGCTGAAGTGTTTTTCAAATTGCCCTTAGCTTTCAAGAGTACCTATCATTCCTTAAAAATGTAAAGCTAATTTCTGTGTATCAAATCCTATTTTCCACTGAATCATGCTTTTTTTCTCTTTGCTTATATTAAATATTAAGTAGATACAAAGGGGAATTTATGTTATAATTGTAAAATAAAAAACAATGATGCAATGAAAATTGTATATTCAACATGCAGTTTAAGGAAAATAATATAACCTTTACCTTTAAAGGTCATCACGTGCCCCTTCCTGATTTTGTCAATCACCCCTCAGAGATAACCACTGTTCTGAATTTTGTGCTAATCATTTCTTGTTCATCTTTACAGTACTACTAGAGCCCCGGTGCACAACATTCATGCTTGGGAGAGGGGTTGTCCCTCAGCCCAGCCTGCATCCTCTCCAATCTGGGACATCCCTTTCACAATCCAGGACTGCTGGCTCTCAATTGCTTGCCTGCCTGCCTGCCTGATAGCCCCTAACCACTTCTGCCTGAAAGCCTAATAACCCCCTAACCACTCCCCTGCCAGCCTGATCAACACCTAACTACAGGCCTGATTGCCCCTAATTGCCTTCCTCTGCCAGCCTGGTTACTCCTAACTACCCTCCCCTGCAGGCCTGATCACCCCCAACTGCCTTCCCTTTCAGGCCTGGTCCCTCCCAACTGCCCTCCTCTGTTGGCCATCTAGCGGGGACCATCTTCTGTCCACCTGGGGGTGGCCATCTTCTGTGTTGAAGTGATGGTCAATTTGCATATTATCTCTTTTTTATTATATATAGGATTACACATGATGAGGCTGTCCCTTCAGAAATGTTTTATCTGAATTTCTGAAGGATTCTTTAATTGCCAGGAGCTTGAATTTGTGCTGTTCTCCCTCACATTTTCCACTCTCCCTGAATTCTCCCACCTAGCTTGTCTAGAAGTTAGTGATCTATGAGCAAACATGAGTGTCAAAGGTATCATTTTGTACTGAACTCACATGGAAAGACAGTAATTCTTTTCTAACATGGTTATTTTCTATTTTGTTTCAAGCAAATCCATACTTAGGCCTTAATCTGATTACGTGGAGATTTGGAGATATGGAAGTGGCAGTGAGCTAGAAACCAGGGAGGGTGACAGGGCTATGTATATTGCATAGCATGGTTATTTGAGGGGTTTGGAGTCAGAAGACTATGAAGTGTGACTTTGGGCATCATAATGTCTCTGAGCCTTGGTTTCCTCATCACAAAAATGCAGACAACAATAATACTGCTATTATAGGGTAGATGAGATGGTTAATCAAGAGATTATTAATTATAAAATGTTTTTATAGCTATAAGGTACTCTATAAAATGTTAGTTGTTAATGATTTTGCTTCTCTTTTGCTGTTGTTGATGCTATAATATCAGTTCTAAGGACTAGATGGTTATGAATTTTCAAAATCTTAAGCTAATTCACAGATTTATCCTAGCAAGCTACCTGACAAAGTGAGAACAATACAGACAAAATTAAATTTTCTTTTCAAATCTGTATTACTAGTTTATGTGGAAACTTTCTGCCTAGTGAAACATCTTTCTTAAATCGCATTATACCTGCCCAACTGACATGTGTGGGAGTTGTATTTGTTCTGAACTACGTCAGGGCTGGAGCTTAGGGGAGAAAATAAGTCACATATTACAGGCATCTAACATTATATCAGTCATTTCTCAGAGGAATGTGCTAGCTGGTAACTCAAATAGAAATGTATGCAAGATTTGCTCATCACCTGATCAATTTAAGCCTGAGGAACCTACTGAAAGTCCTGACTTTTGCCTGTGTGATATTACCATAATCATTTGCGAGTCATTTCCTTTTTGCTTTTAAAAGAGTTTCTCCTTGAAGAGCTACAAGAATGAGAGTAAACAGTGGAAAGAGCCACGTTTCCATTCTGCAAAAGATATATTCAAATCTGTAAATGGTCAAAAATATATATGAGACATAAAACTGCTGGTAATTATTTCAGTGAACAGATGTAAGTTGTGCATGATTCCTCACCGCTGCCACAGGTATTGAAGGAAGAGCTTTAAATAGCAGAGTTGAAATAACCATCATTTTTTTTTTAATATGGAGCTAGGCTACCTACATGGGTGCCCAAAAGGGGCAAAAGGAAGAAGAGTGTAGGTAATATTCCCACACATTTCCTAGCCTGGAGGCTAGATAGCCACACACCCACCAGCTGCTAAGAAAAAAAAAATAGATAGGCTGTTTGACCTCAGAGATTTCCAGGCTCTTGCCCTCCGCCTAACAGATGACGCCTGGAACAAGCAGGCCAGCCACACATGGACTCTGCAGGGGCTAGCACTACACTGGGGCTCTCGCTGAATGGGCAGCTGCAGCTATGGAAACAAATTCCCAGGAATCAGTTAATACCAGCCAAAAAGGTTAATAGGAGAGACAGGGGCTTTTATACAAATGCATTAGGGAGACACTCAATACAGCAAGAATGAGGTCCATTAATAAAGCTGAGTGATAAAATCCACCAACATTCTTAAATTTGACTTGGCTACTTAAACTGTGTATCTAAATCAGTCTCCTGGAGTAGGAAGATGACTGCCCACGGGAAGGCAGATTGCAAGATAGTGTGTGAGGGAGAGATGAAAGGAGCGTGTGATTGCATGTAGAGTGTATATATGTGGGTGAAAGACAGCTATATTCCAAGGGACTGTTGGGGATTGCTGGACCAGGTTCCTCTGACTACGCAGTCTCCACTGCTGTTGAAATCTCTCCCAGAGCAACTGAATGTGACACGGAGACTGCACCATCTTGAAGGAGAAAGTGGCTGTTATCAACTCCCAGGGAATAGCTGCAAACCCAGAAACACCAGACCTCAAGCAGCTCGAATACATGGACTCCGATGAGCTTTGTATCCTCACACAGAAAGGTCAGATTTTGCCTAGGAAAAGGTGAGGTCTGTGATCCAGGTAGGAGAGAGAAATGCGCACAATGGGAGTAGAAGTTCCGGGGAAGTCTGTGCCCAACAGAAATCTGTGGCCTTTGGGGCTAGCATGATCTGCAAATGTGGAAGGGGATCCACAGGGCTTCTAACAGAAGGGAACTCTACAAAGGAACCCAAAGCTGGACTGGGCGCAAAAAGGCAGCCTAAAAATTTAACAGTGTCCCTGCTGCTTAGTGCCAGGCAAAAAAAGACTGCACAGACTTGCGCACAACTCCAGAGAGTAAAAGGCGTGAGTTCATGCATTTACTCTGGCTCTTTTTTTTTTTTTTTCTCTTTAAGTCCTTGCTTTTGATTACTAAGCCCAGTACATAGGATTACCCAATTGGGGACACTCTATTAGACTATAGGGGAAACTTGTTTTTGTGGAACCTGAGGGTCAGAGTGGGAGTAATGATCAGAGAACCAGCTCTGAGGCAGTCCATACTCCCAAACCAGTGTTAAGTGTGACAGGGAAAACAAAATCTAAATACTGGCTAGAGAGGACTTATAGCCCCGGAAGACAATCCATAAACACTGCCATCCAGGGGTTAAATTGCAAATTTAACTCTTGTGTAAACACAAATAAAGGAGTCTGAGAAACAAAGAAATACTGCCTGCTGGAAAATCAGGACTGTGGTTTACAACATAGAGGAGCAGTAGAATGCAGGGAACTTCAATACTGTCTTGACAACCAGAGAAGAAACAGGCATACCAAACAGAACATTAAAGGAAATGAATGACTTTCACTACTGCATATTTTTACTGTTTCATCTTTTACTTAAGAAACTATTTTTTATCTTTTTTTCCTCACTTGACTTTACCTTTTTAATTAGTATATTTTTATTTTTAATCAGTATTACTATTACTATTTTACCCTTTTTTAAAAAAGTGTCATTTTATTCTTTCTTTATTTTACTTTGGGATTAGTATTCTACATTTTATTTTACTATTTCCTTTAGCACCATTTTACTCTACCTCAATTTTATCTTTATGCCAACACTCTCTTCCTCACTTTTCCGCTTTTGTTGTCCTGTTTCTCTTACCCTCTTCCTGCTTTAGATGTTCCCTATTACTTCTTTTTATGCCCTGTTAAAAAGTTACCCTATTTATATATCTAATTCCTGATTCCCCTGCTCTAAGTCCATATACACCTCTCTCTTCTATTTTTTAATTAAATCTTTATTATTCAGATTATTACATTTGTTTTTCTGTTTTTCTCCTCCATAGCTCCCCTCCACCCGGCTCCCAACCCTCCCTCTAGCCTTACCTCCCTCCTGTTGACCTCATCCATAGGTGTATGATTTTTGACCAGTCTCTCCCTGTACACCCCTCACCCCTTTCTCCCTGAGAATTATCAGTCCACTCCCTTTCTGTGCTCCTGATTCTATTATATTCACCAGTTTATTCTGTTCATCAAATTTTTAATTAACTTAATTTTTAGATTCACTTGTTGATCGATACATATTTGTTGTTCATAATTTTTTATCTGTTACCCTTTTCTTCTTCCTCTTCTTAAAGAGTACCTATCAGCATTTCATATAATACTGGTTTGGAGTTGATGAACTCCTTTAGCTTTTTCTTATCTGTGAAGCTCTTTATCTATCCTTCAATTCTGAATGATAGCTTTACTGTATAGAGTATTCTTGGTTGTAGGTTCTTGCTATTCATCGCGTTGAATATTTCTTGCCACTCCCATCTGGCCTGAATCGTTTCTGTTGAGAACTCAGCTGACAATCGTATGGGTGCTCCCTTGTAGGTAATGAACTGTTTTTCTCTTGCTGCTTTTAATATTCTGTCTTTGTCCTTTGCTCTTAGTATGTAATTATGATGTTTCTTGGTGTAGTCCTGTTTGGATTCCTTTTTTTAAAAAATATATTTTATTGATTTTTTTTTTTTTTTTTACAGAGAGGAAAGGAGGATAGAGAGTTAGAAACATTGATGAGAGAGATACATCGATCAGCCTCCTGCTGCACGCCCCCTACTGGGGATTTGCCCGCAACCAGGATACATGCCCTTGACCGGAATCGAAGCTGGGACCTTTCAGTCCATAGGCCGACGCTCTATCCATTGAGCCAAACTGGTTTCAGCTGGATTCCTTTTATATGGGTTCTGTGTGCTTCCTGGACTTATAAGTCTATTTCTTTTACCAGATGCGGGAAGTTTTCAGTCATTATTTCTTTAAGTAGGTTTTCAGTATCTTGCTCTCTCTCTTCTGGCACCCCTACAATTCTGATGTTGGTACACTTGAAACTGCCCCAGAGGCTCCTTACATTATCTTCACATTTTTTGATTCTTTTCTCTTCTTGCTTTTCCAGTTGAGTGTTTTTTGATTCTTTATATTTCAAATTTTTGACTTGATTCTTGCCTTCCTCTAGTCTGCTGTTAGGTCTCTGTATAATATTTTTTATTTCAGTCAGTGTATATTTAATTTCTAGTTGGTCCTTTTCCATCTCTTGTTGGACCTTTTCCATCTCTACTTCATTCTTTTTCATCTCTTGGGTCTAACTTTATCCATCTTTTCTAGGATATTCTTGAAAAACCTTATAACCGTAGTTTTGAACTCTATATCCAGTTGTTTGTTTTCCTCCATTTCTTTTGTATGTGATCTCTTTCCTTGTCTCAGCATTTTCACTATGCTGGGAGAACTTTTGTGTTGGATTCAGCCTTATGATACCAGACTTACAAAACTGCAAAAGCCTCTCTGTTGAGCTTGGGATAGGTGGAGTCTCGGGGCTTAACGGACCACTTTGCCTTCCAGTCGGCTCCACCCTCCATGGCCCCTGAGTCTCACGTGACTGGGTAATCACTGGAACAGTGTGCAAGCGCACTCTCACAGTGCCTCTAGACTGCTGCCTTTCTGCAGCCCCTGTGCTCTGGGACCATATGAATCTGGGTCCGCAGGGTTTCACCTGAATCTGGGGTTTAGTGGAGTTATAAGTGGCGCAGTTGGGATGCTTTGTCTGCTGCCCTCTTGTGAAAGCCAGCGGCACAATTAGCAGTCGGTCCCCTGCGCACCACCAGACTCCTGATCCTCCTCAACTCCCCTAAATTTCTGCACACTTCTCCCTTTTCACAGTCCAAACTCCCCCTGTATGAGTTTCAGCTGGACCTGGGGTTTAGTGTCATAGGATAAGGGGTTCAATGCTGTTGGGAGTCTCTGTCTCCCTCCTGCCAGAGAAAGCCAGCCAGGTACTCTGGCACCCACTTTCTCCACGTGAGCGTCTCCATACCTCAGCTTTTTGCAGCTCCTCTGGGTCTCTTTGAGCCCCTCTCTTTCCTTCTAGTTGTAGAATTTCCACTTAGCCAGCTTTCCTGTGGTTCTGGATGATGTCAGTTCTGTCTTTTAGTTGTAGTTTTGAAATTGTTGTTCAAGGCAGCAGTGTAGGTGTTTACCTATGCCGCCATCTTGCTTCCTCTCTTCTCTTTCTTTACTCTCCATTTTTTTTTCTCTCTGCCCGTGTTTTGTCTGTTTTTTGTTGTTGTTGTTATTGTTTTTTTCATTTGTTTTATTTTTTGGGTCTAGGTTTTTGTTTTATTTTGTTTTGTTTTATCTTGTTATCTGTGTTCTATTGTTGTTTGCTTGATAGTTGATTAGATTGGCTATTGTTGTGCTTGTTGGTGAGATTATTATTCTTTTGTTTTTGTTTGTGGTTTTTTTTTTGCTACTGTTTTTCCTCTCCTTGCTTGTTATTAGTTGTTATTTGTAGTTTGCATTCATCTCTGGGTGTTTGTTGTTTGCATTTTTTTGGGATTATTGTTTGTTCTATTGAAGTTTTATCCCCATATAAATAGTTTCCCTCCCCCAATCTTTTTTTAAATATATTTTATTGATTCTTTAGAGAGAGGAAGGGAAAGAGATAGAAAGGTAGAAACATCGATGAGAGAGAGACCTCCATCAGCTGCCTCCTGCACCTCCCACTGTGGAGATGTGCCCGCAAGCAAGGTACATGCTCCCAACCAGAATCGAACCTGGGACCTTTCAGTCCGCAAGCCGACGCTCTATCCACTGAGCCAAACCGGTTTTGGCCCTTCCCCCAATCTTTTTTATTCTCTTTCTTTTCTCTATTACTTTATTTTCCTTTTCTTAATATCATTTTTGCACTGCTTTTTTTCCTTCTTATTCCTTAATGCTCTTTTCTCTGGTTGACACCTTTATTTGGATTTTTTAGCTTCACGAATAAATTGGTGTACAGGGCCTTGTGCATTGTGCCTTGTTGTGTTTTATTTTGTGCCTTTAAATCAATGCAGGAGGGAAAGAACTACATCACCAGATAACCAGAAAAAAGAAACAGCCAGCATATGGAAGAAAAGGAGGCATCACTAGAATACGAAGTAAAGGAAATGGAGGCAAGCTATATGCCAGAGAAAGAATTAGGAGAAATGGTCATTAGGCCGCTGAAAAGATGGAAGACAAATTCAACAATATGTGTGAGAACCAAGAGGAAATTAAGAACAACCAAGGATAAATGAAAAATTATATTGCTGTTATAAAGAACATAATAGAAAGCATCAACATAGACTAGAAGAAGCAGAGGACTACATCAGTGAACTAGAAGACAAGGTAGAAAAAAATAAGTAGAGCAGCATCTAGTAAAAAGAGTTAAAAAAGAGGAGGGGAGCCTAAGAGAACTTTGGGACAACACAAAATGAAACAACATCCACATAATAGGGCTACCAGAAGGAGAGGAAACTGAGCAAGGAATAGAAAACCTGTTTGAAGAAACAATGACAGAAAACTTCCCTGATATAAGGAAGAAAAACTCATACAAATCCAAGAAGTTCAGAGAGTCTCAAGGAAAATGAATCCCAAAAGACCAATGCCATAGAGGTCCCAGAAATGGTCCCAAGCCATTATAATCAATTAGTATTTGACAAAGGAGGCAAGAACATACAATGGAGTCAAAACAGCTTCTTTAATAAATGATGCTGGGAAATTTGGTCAGATACATGCAAAAAAAAAAAAGAAATTAGATCACCAAATTACACCATACACAAAACAAACTCAAAGTGGATAAAGAACTCGAATGTAAGACAGGAAACTATAAAAATCCTACAATATTCCATAGATACCAAAATTGAAGACATATGTCATTGCAATATCTTTACAGACACAGATCCTAGGGCAAGAGAGACTAAGGAGAAAAGTAAACAAATGGGACTACATCAAAATAAAATGCTTCTCCACAGCAAGAGAAACCATTAACAAAACAACAAGAAAGCCCATTGCATGGGAGAACATATTTGCCAATGTTATCTCTGATAAGGGTTTAATCTCCAAAATTTACAGGGGACTCATACAATTTAACAAAAGAAAGATAAACAACTCAATTTAAAAAAAAAATGGGCAAAAGACCTAAATAGACACTTTTCAAAAGAAGACATCCAGAAATCCAATAGACACATGAAAACATGCTCAATGTCAGAAATCATCTGAGAGATGCAAATCAAAACAACCACCTCATGCCTGTCAGAATGACTATCATCAACAAATCAACAAACTATAAGTGTTAGCAAGGATGTGGAGAAGCTGAAACCGGTTTGGCTCAGTGGATAGAGTGTCGGCCTTCAGACTGAAAGGTCCCAGGTTTGATTCCAGTCAAGGGCATGTATCTTGGTTGTGGGCACATCCTCAGTAGGAGGTGTGCAGGAGGCGGCTGATTGATGCCTCTCTCTCACATCGATATTTCTAACTCTATCCCTCTTCCTTCCTCTCTGTGAAAAAATCAATAAAATATATTTAAAGAAAAAAAAAAAGGATGTGGAGGAAAAGGAACCCTCATGCACTGCTGGTGGGAATGCAGACTGGTGCAGCCACTGTGGAAAATAGTATGGAGTTTCCTAAAAAAACTAAAAATAGAACTCCCATTTGACCCAGTAATACCACTCCTAGAAATATATCCCAAGAAAACAGAAACACCCATCAGAAAGGCTATGTGCACCCCTATTTTCATAGTAGCACTATTTACAATAGCTAAGATTTGGAAAGAGCCTAAATGCCCATCATCAGATGAATAGATTAGAAAACTGTGGTACATCTACACAATGCAGTACTATGCTGCTATAAAAAAGAAGGAATTCTGCCGAAACCGGTTTGGCTCAGTGGATATAGCATCGGCCTATAGACTGAAGGGTTCCAGGTTCGATTCTAGTCAATTTCATGTATCTTGGTTGCGGGCACATTCCTAGTAGGGATGCATGCAGGAGGCGGCTGATGGATGTCTCTCATCGATGTTTCTAGCTCTCTATCCCTCTTTCTTCCTCTCTGTAAAAATTCAGTAAAATATATTTTTAAAAAAAGAAGGAATTCTTACCATTTACAGCAGCATGGATGGAACTAGAGAGCATTATGCTAAGTGAAATAATCCAGGCAGTGAAAGAAAAATACCACATGATCTCACTCATTTATGGAAAATAAAGAACGTTATAATATGATGAACAAAAAGATAGATTCAGAGGCAAAGAAGCATCGAACAGACTGTCAAATTACAGCGGACAAGCTGGGGAGTGTTGGGAGGGGGTAACAGATCAACCGAAGGACTTGTATGCATGCATATAAGCATAACTAATGGACATAAGACACTGGGGGGCAAGTGAGGGCATGTGCTGAAGTGTAGAGGAGGCCGGGGGAAGGTCAATAGGGAAAAAAGGAGACATATGTACTACTCTTTGTAATACTTTAAACAATAAAAAATGGAAAATAAACAAATCAATCTCCTGTGTTCTAGCTGTTCATTGAGATACTAAACTTGTTTAAAGAATAAAAATAATGCCTTAATATGCAGTATAATAGGAAAAAATAGGATAGGCAAAAAGGTGTAAAACTATACTTACCAACAATGACAGTAAGTAAAAAAAGAGATGTGTATATTTTGAATATGTTCAAACAGCTTCTTATTACTACCACAACCTGACAAATTATCCCCCTGTATGTGGATTACAAGGTGCAGTATTATGATGCATTGGAATCAATCTGAGAACTAATGATAATAGGTGGTTGGGTGGCTAAATATGGTCCTCAATTACTGCTGAGTGCCCTCTCCTTTTGTGGCTACAAAATAACTATCATCAATATTCTCCCATAGGGAATATTTTCTTATCAGCATTATGTCTTCAAAACATCCCCGGAAGGGAGGTCAATATTGATGGACTTTAAAAAGAAAAAAAAAAGAAAAAAGGGAGGCATGGTGAGGTTAAGTTAGAATTAGCAGAGGCAGCACCATCATTTCATAACAGGATATGGGTTATAAAGGGAGCCAAGGCACAGAGGCAAAGGGCTTTGGGCTGTTCTTACAGTGATGGGAGTGCCTACTGAATGCAGTGGATCAGATTTTCAGTCACTCTTTCAGCTACAGAGAAACTAGAGACTTCTTAAGTCACTACAGTAGGGATTTCTGATTGTAGCTAAAAGCACAGAAGTACATTTTTACCTCTGGAAGAATACAAGCCCAGAGTGAAATGTTACTTCTGAGAAGAAAAAGTATACATTGTAATTCAAAAACAAGTATAACCCACTTGGTTAGTATTTCCTACTTTCACAAATTAAAAAATGGAACTTATTGAGCCTCTATTAGGATTTTTGTTAATGTCTGAGAGGACACAAAAGAAGCAAATAAGTTACCTCTCTCAGAGAGCTTATAATTTACTAGAGGCCCGGTGTTCAAAATCAGGCCTAAACCATCAGTCGGATATTCCTCTCACAATCCAGGACTGCTGGCTCCTAACCACTCGCCTGCGGGTGCCATCCCGATCATCCCCAACTGCCCTTCCCTGCCAGCCTGATTGCCCCAACTACCCTCCCCTGTCAGCCTGATTACCCCCAACTGCCTTTCCCTGTGGGCCTGATCAACCCCTAACTGCTTGCTCCCCCATGCAGCCTGATCTCACTCCTAACTCCTTGCTTCCCTGCTGGCCTGATCGCCCCTAACTGCCTATGTCTTGCCTCCATGCCACCATGGCTTTGTCCGGAAGGAAGCTGGATGTTGAGAAGATATCCAGTTGACCAGGTCTAATTAGCATATTACACTTTTATTAGTATAGACTAGGGGTGGAGGTGGACAAAGTCACACACAAAATAAAGACCAAACAAGACTCCATAGCAGACCTAAGTACAATCCTCTTTGTCCTCCTGGTTAGAGAAAAAGAATGAGAAAACCTGAAAAGTGGTAAGTTGGTGAGATCTGACCTGAATATTACCAGTATAGCTTAAACTGACACTTCCATCAGCAGTGAATGTACTCACAAATATGGCTAGCCAAAAAAAAAAAAAATGATCAGGAGAGAGCATGAAGTAAATTAGAAGGACACCTGAGGTTTAAGAGAACCAGATGGAGGTGTCTACCATTACTTGAACATGATCATGTCATTTTTTAACTAAACTCCACTGATAAGCCCTGCTTCCCTGGGGACAGTGCTTCTCAGGTCAGCACATCTGACTGGCATATCCCTATATACAGCTAAGAACTAGAGGGCAGTTAAATCAAGATGGTGTGCTCTGGTGAACATACAAAAGGCAGATCACCATCGCATGCTGAAGAGAAGCCCACATGTTTTAGCTATCAGACATACAAAGTGGCTAAAATGTTACTCTGTTTCAAAAATTAAGGGGTTTGATTTGTGTGCTTGTCCAGATGAAGTGTTAGCCTCCTCCGGGAGGGATTACATTTTCCTAGAAAAAGTATTTTGAATCTGTTTTAGTGACTTAGCTGTATTCATTGATATTCCAGATGATGCCTTCCTAAACCACTTCACCCTTTATTCTCCCCCTCCACCACACCACAGCCTCAAGCTATTCATTTTACCTGCCTTGTCTTGCAAACACAAGTAGCTGTAGGAGACTTGGGTAGGGGATGTGGATTACTCTATAAAACACAATCACTGAATACACACATTGTCCTGCATACAGTGGGTCAGCAGTCTGACTATCATAGGTGAAAGCTGAATATTATAAGGAGCAACAGGCTACAGAGCTTTCCTAGACTTACTAGTACAGTTCTCCTTGAGATGAATTAAATTCAAGATTGAAAGCTGACTATATCTCTATCTATAGAACCTACTCTCTGGAATAGAAAATTGACCATTGTTATTTCTTTTAAGGACATTTGAAAGAGACCACAATTATGCCCAAAGGAACCATCATGCTATAAGAAGTTTGTGACCCCAGCCCCTGTAAGCTTAAAGGTAATATAGTTCTTATAATAGCCTGGATGCTACTGTATAGCCTCAGAGCCCACCTTTCCTTCTTTGCAGGAATATAAATGGAAAGTTATCATATGAATGTTACTTGTAGAACTTGAACTGACGAGTATATTAGACACATACATCAGGAGAATGCGAACTCACAACAGGTTTGGCCAAGGGAGGAGAGCTGGAAAGAGAGCCCATGGTAAATTAGGAAGACAGATGGAGGTTAAAGGAAACCAGGATGAAGGTATCTGCCATTATCTGACTATAATTTTATCTTTTTTTTTTTTAGCCAAACTCCACTGATAGGTCCTGCTTCCTAAGGGGCTGCATCTCAGGCAGACAAGCTTGGAAGACATTTGGTAAGAAATATTTCTTTCCTTTGACATAAGGAGTTAGGTGTAAACGATGACAGACATTTGCTTTGGGAGCAAGAGGTGCTGAGCTTAATGCCCATCACTCCAGAGATGATGATTTACTATATATACACATAAAATCACTTTAGCTGCTTGCTATTGCCAGGGGGTCAGAGTACACAGTCTTTTATCTCCAAATGTCTGGTTTTCAATCTGGATATATTTTGAAATCTGTTTTGAGTACAAGAACAGACAGGAAGGTTTTGGTGAAGCATGCAAAGATTAACCTTCAAGCACAACAGAATGCTAGGAGAGCAGCCTGACCTTTGCAGTAAAATTAATGTGATGCTTACAATCTAACTCAGAGTCCATAGTCTTTATTCATATGACAGAGCCACAAGACAATTTAGCAGGGATTATTAAATTCCATTTAAGTTCATCAGAGGGGAGAATTGAGGTTGATGCATTTCAGGACACCAGCAAATTGGGCAAACCAAGTGGAAAAGAAAAGGAAGATATACTTCCAGGAATAAAGTGAAAGGGGCTACACTTGGTGCACAGTAGGCACTCAGTGAGAACTGATTCAGTGAATGAGGCAAAGAGTAAGCCATATCTGATGTCTGACAGCTAGGGAGTCCCTTTTCTAGCACCCACTGATGCAACATCAATCCCTATTAGCTTCTCATATAGGGAAGCCATTTGGCAAGTGCCAGAGAGCCCATAATGAGCCTGGAGGGTGAATGGGTTAGGGATGGTACAAGACATGCCATCTTGCATCCCCCTCCCAATGAAGAAGGGGTAAGAAGTTGGGGGCAGGAAACTGCTAATTAGAAGTGATGAAAGTCAAATGCATACCAATGAATTAAGGATGCATCCTCTCTAAGATGGCTAAGATAATACTTCAAATAAGGGAACTCTGCTGGGTTTTCAGAAAGCCTTTTCAACAAGTAGTACCAAACTCCAGCATTATCCAAGAGAAATCAGTGTTCTAGCCAGTGTACTTTAACAAGTGTGTTATACACAAAGGCCTGTTGACAGTGGGATATCTTGGTTGGTTTTATTTAGGCAATATAATAATGTAACTTTTTGAATCTGAAGCTTTTTATTTGAACATTCAATATAATGATTCATCTCTGCTCTTCTTTCTTTACCAATGATATTTGCATTTTACTTGCAAATATAATTTCATATGGCATGATAAGTGAATCAAAATTACCCAATTTGCTTTCATCATAGGAGCCGAAGTAATCTTTCAATGGTCTGTTTTGCATCATTGTACTGATTTCAGTAAGTTTTATTTATTTATTTATTTCTGTTAATCCTCACCTAAGGATATATTTCCATTGATTTTTAGAGAAAGTGGAAGGGAGGAGGAGAGCCAGAGAAAGAGAAACATTAAGAGAAACATTAATGTGAAAGACACATCGATTGATTGTTTCCCACACAGTCCCTAACTAGGGCCAAGGATTGAGCCTGCAACCAAGGTACTTGCCCTTGATGGGAATTAAACCCTGGACCCTTCAGTCTTTGGGCTGACACTCTATCCACTGAGCCAAACTAGCTAGGACAGAAAGTTTTACTTTAATATTAATTTAATATCACAGAGATAATCTGGTTCTATCTCATATTTTTCCTACAGAATGATGACTTGTACTTTTCTAAAAGACAGCACTAATACAATTCTCTAAATGGTTATCAGCATTTCACCTTATATGAACAGTTAAATGGGTGCTTGTGATATTTTCCCTGATTGTAAAAACTTTGAGGGCAGGGTTGGTAACTTATATACTATTTACTTTCCCCCAGATTATGGAATAGTGAATGAACAAATACCAAATATAGCACTATTAATTTTTACCTTTTTCCATTTGCTGATAGCCCTGTAATGCCTAACAATAATTGTGGCTCACACTTTTGTTTAAAGTAGAAACACTTTCCCCAACTTTTATAAACAGTTTCTCCAAGTTAATCCTGCTAATATTTTCCATGTTAATTTATTCTTTCACTAACTGAATTTAGCCTACATAAGAGCTATAAACTCTACTATGGTTCTCTGGTAAGCTGGCTGGTTCTGTCCACAAAAATGACTTATGTTGTGGCAATAAGATTAGAGGATCCAAGAGTGACGTTTAAAATATTCAAACACCAGAATGACTTGAGCAACCAAACACAATTGGACACCAAACTTTAGCACCGGAGCAGGGCCTGGGAGAACACTTTGTTGTAACAGAGGTCAATCCATTTTTGTTAGAACTATGGGGAACCCTAGACAATACTAGGACAATCAGGGTGGCCTGGGTGACAGACAGTCACTTATTCTGGACAGTGGCTATTTATTGGCCTGGGTGGCCAATGATCATTAAGGGGGCGCCTGGCAGTACCTGTTTACCAACTGGCATAGACATTTTTCAATATTTTAAAACTGTATGTCCTTCCAGTGCACACAGGCTTAATATCAGCCTGGAGGATAGAGAACTATTTTCATCTGAACATTCAGCATAAATAAACAGATACTTTTACCCACAGTTGTAGTCTCCTGAAGTAATTGGTTTGATGTTCAATGAGACCATTGTGATCAAAATTATTCCTTATATTAAACCCAAATGAAAAACTGTTTCTACAGAAATATTAATCTACTTTAATTCTGATTTTATTTTCCCCAGGGAATGATCTGCTAATCACTTTTTATCTGTTAAATGTGTTTTTTAAAGATATGTTTTTAATTATATTTTTAGAGAGAGAGAAAGGGAGAGGGATAGAGAGATAGAAACATCAATGAGAAACATCATCAACCAGCTTCTTCCTTCATGCCCTCTACTGGGGATCGAGTGAGCAACCTAGGCATGTGCCCTGATGGGGATTTGAACCAGTGACCTCTGGGTTCATGGGCTGACACTCAACCACTGAGCAATACCAGCCGGGCCAAATATGCTTTTTTTTTCTTAAAGAAATTATTTAAAACTTCCCTCTCAGTAGAGTTTTAAGCAAAAAACAAAAACAAAAAACCCACAAAAATAGAAAACAGATGCCAACATCTATAGCTTTTCCACTTCAAGCAATAGAAGGTGAGTAAGGCAGGGGTGGCTGGGAAGAAGAGACATATGGTAGGAGACTGAGTAGTTGTCTTGCTGTCTCCTACTTGAGTAAAGAAAGTAAAAAAAAAAATTAAAGGTAGAGAGGAGACAAACAGGGAGTTCTTCCTGCAATTCAGCAGAAGCAATGAAAAAAAGTGATATGCTTTTATGTCTTTTAAAAATCCTTTGTTATCCTTGTTCAATATCCAGGTATCTGAGTGGTAGATATATTCCACCTCAATACACAATAGCTGCTTAGTTACCTCATTATCACTTATCCCTGCACTTCTATTAGTCACAATGAGTAGTAATTGCTGCTCTTCTGGGGGGACTGGTTGGATTCCAAGACCTTCATTTGGGTAAGCTTGTGTTTGACTTTCAGTGTTAGTTTTAATTTTTAGGAATGCTAGAGAAACTGGTCAGAAAATTGGATAGAACATGTAGGAAATCGATGCGGTGACTAATTCCTGTTTCTCTGGGTGGTGGCTGAAGCTATACTAGCTATTGTGAGTAGATGCTAGTTGCAAAGTTCCTTTGGTAGAGGCTGGGTAAAGGGGTTAGTCAAATGCATAATTTCTGCCTCGAGGGAATATCTAAGCAAAAACATTTGGCATGAGGTGTTTAGCATACTCTAGTGCTGGGGAGTCAAACCTGAGATTCTCTCTTATTAGTAATACCAAATAAGTAGAAATAAATAAAATAATACAATCAACAATAAAATTAAAAAGTATGAATTCTCACAGATATATGCTTAAAAGAAGAGCTCAAGAGCACCATACCACTATACCTTACTTTCTGGGACACCATTCAGGTTGCAAGATGCATAAACAAAGGAATTGGGCCCTGACCGGTTTGGCTCAGTGGATAGAGTGTCGGCCTAAGGACTGAAGGGTGTCAGGTTTGATTCTGGTCAAGAGCATGTAACTTGGTTGCGGGCACATCCCCAGTATGTGCAGGAGGCAGCTGATCGATGTTTCTCTCTCTCATCAATGTTTCTAGCTCTCTTTCCTTCTCCCTTCCTCTCTGTAAAAAAAAAAACACAATTAAATATATTTAAAAAATAAAATATATATTTAAAAAACAACAAAGGAACTTGGACTACTCACTAATGAACAGTTTCAAATGCCATGTCACATTGTAGCTCCGAGGCAGTGGACTTTCAACAAGTGTTTACTTGTGAGTTCCAAGGATATATCCCAGAAATGGACATTTACTTCTTATCAAGTATAAGATAAAGAGATCAACAAAACCCTTTCCCTTATGTGTAGGATTTCCTTGAGTAGAAAAGGTTCTTTGGGTAGTATTGATGCCCATGGTATATACACTGAAACTAATGACTGGGGGTCCACAGTATAGAACTCTGGCAAGCTCACCCAGTGGAATAGACTGATTGGACAGTTATAGATTTCTCCAACTTTCACATCTACCCCTGCCTCCTGCTAAGTTGCCTGAGTTTCAACAATAAAGGTTAAGATAGCGTATTCAGGAATTTAGCTTATGTAATAGTCTAACCAAATATTTATACATGAATATAAATGGATGCTTGTGAAGCACCTGAAGTTTTTTCAATAAAGGAGCTTGTATGTGTCACTTGGTCTGCACCCTGCCAGGGGCACATTGCGCTGACATTAGAAAAATGTGTTCTTTTTAACAAGATTTAGTCTCATTTCCCTTTTCTTCCCAGTCTCTTTCCAATGACTGAAAGTAGAATGAAACTTCGATTTCAGGATGATTTAGAGGTCTGTGTGTTGGTTTTTTCTTCCCTTGGTATGTGGCCAAGTTCAAAGAAGCAATTGTGTAACTATTAAGGAAATTAGTTATTTGCCAAAGGACAGAGACCTTTTGTCATAAGCCAGAATGAATAACTAAGCCTTTCTATCTCCATCTGAAGAGGGCCTCTGGGCTGAGAGGAATATCTGGCTGGTGGTCTATGGTTGCTCACTGAAGCAGCAGGCAGCCAGACACTCAAGAATATTGGAGTCAGGAGGCTGGAGTGGGTGTTGGGAAAAATAAAGGAAATAGGACAGTAAATAAATGAACAGATGTAAAATATATAGCATGGGTGTGTCTGCCTGATGGGCACAGCTCTACATATAGCTACCATTTACTGAATACATTCTCTATGTAAATTACTGTACTAAACAATTTATATGAATTTTATCCTATAACCTTATGAGGCGGGTATTATTATCATCCCCATTTTATGGAGGAGCAAACTGGGTCTTAGAAGTTGAGGTAACTTGTTCAAAGGCTTCACAACTAGTAAAATACAGGCCAAAATTTAAACCCAGGTTTCTTTCTTTTGACCTCAGGTGTCAGGCATTATGTTTGGCACATTAGATATGCCTAGTCATCACAATACTTTTGAGCTGCAGGTATGATTATTTCCATGAACAGTTGAAGAAATGGTTTTTTAAATAAGTTAAGCAACTTGCCCAAGATCACATAGGAAGTAAGTTACAGAGCAAGGATTGTAACCCAAGCCTGACTCCAAACCCTATGCTGTTAACCATTAAAATGTCACTTCCATTGCAATCTGATATATGTTAGACCTTCAGTTACTGTCCCTATCCTGACTGGTACAGTGAAAGTAGTGGAGGAAAAAGAGTTGAGGGTAACCTGAATTTGGTAATCAGAGTAGGAGAGGTTGAGTAATGGAGCTGGAGATAAAGCATCTATTTTACTTTGGTATACATGGGCGATGAAAGACATAGGGAGGCAAAGGGTAACGGGTTTCTATTCACTCAGGCCCAAATTATAAGAGCAACAGAGGCCACTTAGAACATAAGCTGGGGCTGGGAGCTAAAACTATTCAAGAATTACTATGACCTGAGCTAGTTGCTTCTTATCTCCAAAGTCACCCTTGTTGTTTGCTCTGTGAAAGGGCTCTGGGCCTTTTAAATACTTTACCTTTACCAGCAGGCACAGTTTTAAGCTTTGCCAGTAGGGGACACACAAAAGACATTTCAAGGGGAAGGGGCTCTTCCTGGTTTGGGTGTACTGGAGTGCTTGCTTTTACCTTAGCAGGCTCCTGCAATGCCAGCACCTACTTTCCCGTGTCTAGTTCTAGCAGCACACACATCTTCCCCAGTGTCTAGTTCTAGCAGCACACACATCTTCCCCAGCATCAGGTTCCTGTAGTGCGTGTTGCTTTTTCAACACCCAGTTCCTGTAGTACATGGTGCTCAACAGCACCCAGCAGCTTCTCCCAATACCCGCTTGCTCAGGTGTTTTTGTAGTGGAGTGCCTATGCTGAGATACATTCCTGTGAACAGCTTTCTTTGGCACTGTAGTGGGTAGACTTACTACAAGTTGCAGAGGGCAGATTTCTAGAAAGTTTTAGAAGGCAGAATTGCAGCAAGTTCTGCTGGCACAGCACCACAGCAATTTCTCTGCTATCTAGTGAGCCACAACTGTGACCTTTCCTCTAAGTTGAATCTCATCCCTGGGAGAAGGGTTGTCCTTTGGGTGTCTAACTCAGCCCTAGGGTTAGAGGATGCTCCTTATATCTGCTATCCTTACATCTTTACAGTTCTCTTTAATTCTTACTAGCCAATCCTGTTATTCTTAATACTTACATTAAAATTTCTCTGTTCAAATTACTGTGTGGTTTCTCTTTCCTGATTTATCCCAGACCAATACAATTAACTTTCTTCCCAGATCTCAAAGTGAGATTCCTAGGGCAAAAGAATGCTTCTAGGAGAAGAGTGCAGGTAGGGAGGGTAGCCTTTTCCCACAGACAAGGTCAAAGAGAAAAGAACAATCTTATTTATTTAGGAGGCAGAAGATTACTTTTTGGTCTTGCTTTCCAGTACAAGAAAATTAATTGAACAGCTGTGGCCTCTCAGTTGCTGGAATTCATTCAATGAAGAGAAAAGAAGCTGCCAGATACGAGAGGAAACTGGAGCCTGAGAACTGCTTGGACCATGAGACTCAAAGGGATTATGATCATTCCTAGTCCAAATTGTATTTGAAGTTCTTTAGCTTGGGTGCTCCGAAGGAGAAATGGGTATTTATGATGACAAGCTCAGTATAACCACTGTCTTTAAGAGAATGACAAATATTGAAGCCAAAATCTTTATAATTGCCCACAGAATGCCTCTTCAAATTTAAGGATATGTTACCTCCACTGCCAGAGAGAAAATATTTTCTATTTTGATCTGGATTTCCTGTGCACATATTCATAGAAATTTTCATATAGCTTAAATGTCATGAATTCTGGAAAAACTTGAAACCTTAAGATAGAAGACAAGTGTTTGGAGTTGTGTCAAGATGTTTTCCAAGTGCCACAAAGAGAAATGTTTTTTCACCAGTGAAAAAACACCAACATAATTTTTATATTACTCATGGATTTGTGCAATTATTTTTTAATTTAAATAATTTTTTTTCTGAAATACATGCTGGTAATTAACCACTACCTTTGTACTTTTGTTCTCTCTCTCTCTCTCTCTCTCTCTCTCTCTCTCTCTCTCTCTCAGTCCTCATCCAAGGCTACGTTTATTGATTTTAGAGAGAGAGGAAGAGAGAGAAACATTAATCTGCTGCCTCTTACATGCACTCTGACTAGGAATGGAACTCACAACTCAGATATGTGCCCTAACTGGGACTCAAACCCACAATCTTTTGGGGTAAGGGACACTGCTCCAACCTTGTGGGACATTGTTCCAATCAACTGAAAACAAAAACAGCCAGGACTATTTTTGTTCTCTTTATGCCTTTATGCCTCCTCCTTCTTCTAACCACCTCAAACTACAATACTGCCTCCCCAAAGCTCAATAAATGCAAAATAGAAGGTAAGCATTTAAGAAGGAGAGAACAAGGAAATGTAAATCTCAAGGTCTGATAATTAACTAAAATGCTCCCTGTACATGCTATAAGGTCATCTTTGGAGAATTTTGGAAGCACTGACCCAGATAAAATTCAGAGAAACTAAAAGCATCATAGTTAATCAGCCAGCCTGTTTAATTGCTATGAAATTTCCGGTATATACTTCCCATATCTTAGAGGCCTCACAGCAACAACTACATTTGGAGTTGTAGCAGCTTTCAATAAAGGGTGTTTATTCAGAGTTGCCTGAATACCAATGGACTTTGAGAGGCTTCCAGGTGGCTCACTAGTTAACATCAGAGTACCATGTGTTCACGTTTTGGTGAAGATACCAATCAGCATGGGTGAAAGCGAGAAGTTTCAAACCTTCCCTAGCCTTTCCTCTTTTCTTCGCTTCCCATATACATACACACACACACACATATACATATACATAGAGGGATCACATACTCAAGGGTAGAATGGGAAAAGGAGTAGTGCCTCAGAGCAGTTTGATAGTTTATACTGTAGTAGCTGGAGGTGACAGGTAGAACTGATGATATGTAGGGTTTTTTGCATTAGTTAGAACTTCTTCCTGTAAAGTCAGAAAGACATTGATATAAACCAGGGCTCGCTGTAAAGCAGTGCTGACTTGCTTTCACTTTCAAAATAGGGATCTCTCCTCTGTTGCTGCCATTATAATGATTATAGATTAGAGCACTGGTTCTTATTCAGGATGTTTGGATGGTCTGGCACATGAAGAACTGGTTTTGAGAGAAGTGACAGCCTAGTGTTTATGGTGGGGCCTAAGATCAAGACCTGAATATGACTCCCAGATTCACCACTACCCATGAATAAGGTAATTAACCTCTGAGTCCGTTTTCCTATCTGTAACATAGTGATAACAGTATGTGTAATATAGGATGTTGTGAGAAATAAATATAATATGGTATCTAAAGTTTTTGGCATACAACAAAAAATATACATTATCTATTGTGGTTCCTACAGTGTTATTTACTAAAAAGCACATTGTCATAACATCCTTGATTGATTAGCTCCCTTTTGCCAGTTTTAGAAGTGTAGATGGAGTTGATGTTGCCAGGAGTAAAAATATGTGACCCATATAGATATGCACAATTGATTTTTTACCTTAGTGCAAAACTAATTCAAGAATTTTCAACATTCCCAGCAGGAAGCATGCAGGAAGCAGCCGATCAATGATTCTCTCTCATCATTGATGTTTCTATCTCTCTCTACCTTTCCTCTCTGAAATCAATAAAAACATATCTTAAAAAAATTAAGCATGCAACTACCAAACAAACCAGGAATTGTACTCTGTGCACTTATCCCCTCCAAAATAAAGACTTATATTCACACAATAATGTATACCTGAATGTGTATAGAAGCTTTATTCATAATAGCAAAAAATTAGAAGAAAAAAAAGATACTTTCAACAGTTGAATGCTAAATTGTGGCACATCCAAACAATGGAATACTACAAAATCAACTATTGAGACACACAATTATATGAATGAATCTTGAGAGAATTATGCTGACTGAAAAAAGTCAACCCAGAAAGGTTACATACTGTGTGATTCCATTTATATAAAATTGAAATGCCACAATTTTAAAAATAGAAAACATATTAGCAGCTGGTGTAAGATAAAAGGGAGTAGGGCAACATGAGGGATCCTTGTGGTGATGAATTGTTCTGCATATTGACTGTACCAAGTTAATATTCTGGTTGTACTATTGTATTACAACATTGCAAGATGTTATGGATGAAGAGTATATGGGGTCTCTCTGTATCATTTATTACAACTGCATGTGAGTCTCCAATTATCTTAAAATAAAAAAAGAAAAAAGATGTGGATAGAAAAAGCAGAGTAGAAATAAACCTTGTTCTTTCTAATACAGTTCATGTATGTGTCTCAGATTATGGCAGGGGTTCAAGCTTGGCAGGCTACTGCAGAGACCCACTGGTATAGGAAAGCAAGACAAGAGTTTTCCTGCAGAGATAGCACTTGCTCCTCTAACTGGGACATTAGGTATTGCTCTTACAAATTTGGAGACTGGGAGGCATGCAACACAATTAATGAAAGTTAAGAAGCTCTGGGTTAGAGTCAGAACTAGTAAAGTTCCTGAAAGTCCTCCAAACAGCTCTGTTGATAGTAACTAGGCTGCTACTGAGTAAGCCTCCTTTGAGATCATTTAAGCAGAGGGAACCTCAGAGGAAATAGTATTCTTTTGCTTGGCCTCTGAAGAAAAGAGACAATGTAAAATAGCCATAGGGTGGTTCTTTTCTTGTAGACAGTGTCGAGAAGGAAAAGTGAGGCCTGAGAGTGGTAGCAGAGAAAAGATTGAGGATCACAGGCCTGACAAGGAAGATAGCAAAGATTTCTCTGCCTACATGTATTTGAGTAATTGGACATCTCTTTATCTATCATGGATGTCATGCAGTACTTCTGGCAATGTGGAAGAAAATTGTTGGGTAAAGACCAACTGAGTGTTGACATTTCATTTTTAAAATGTGAATATGCAGAATATTGAAGACCAGTCTGCTTTTCCATCTGGACAATGGATCAATACAGGAATAATGCATTTCTACCACTGAATGAGCACTTTGAAACGGACACACTAGTTTTTATTGCTATTCTCTTCTTTTCTGTGAAGTCATTAAATTATTTGATTTGATTAGCATTGACTTTAGGCCTCCTCACATACTGACTTCCCTGTTTACCAATCCACGAAAAAATGCCCAGTTCAGGCAGACTACCTACAATCAGAAGAGTTCCTTGGGATCAGCTGAATATCCTATGTGTCTGAATTAAAGTATTCTAAGGTGAACTGAGAGCCCCCATTCATGTATATGCCTTCTGTAGCAATCAGGATATAGTTATTTCACAGGAGCAGGATGGGATAGCTCTGTTTCTATGCTCATTTCCCATCTTCTCTAATGCTCCAAGAGTAGAGAGGAGCTTCTTATGTTTCAAACTGCATTTTGTGTTCAGCCCATTTTCACAGTGTATAGTATCTTACAGCCTTACCTTCTTTTCAGCTTCCAGAGCTAATATCTACATTAGAAATTTAATCCTGTTAGAAGTGTTGTGGGTTGTTTCTTTTTTTTTGGGGGGGGGAGTCTATTTCTTAAATAGAGCCTTTCAGTTTCCTTTGGGCCATTACGTTCTCCTGAAGTAATGTTTTGTCATCCGTCATTAATATTTAATGTGACTAGAAGCTTTCACAAAACCTATTGAGGTGTACATGCTTTAAGTGGCAAAGCTGTTATTCAGTGATATGATATTGGGTGGGTACACTAATTCAATCTACCCGTGAGAGAAGGTGACCTCCTAGTCCCTCCGGCTCTGTGTCTACATTAATAAAACTGAAACCTGATGGCAGTATGAAAATAGTTTGCCCTAGAAGAGGGCTATAGGATTTTTTTCTGACATCATCAAAGTAACTGATGATTTCTAAAAATATAGGAAAATATAAATAATATAAGTGTGAAAAGACCTACATATGACAAATGTCTATTATGGTATTGCTGTAAGAAGAAAATAAACTAGGAACAACTCAACTGTCTAGTAATAGAGGATTGGTTAAATAAATTAAATGATATATTTATATAATGAAATAACTTATAGCCAGTAGGAATGATGATGTGGATCTATGTTTACTGACATGGGAAGATGTCAAGATACATTAATAAGTGAAAAAAATCAGGCTAAAAAACAATATAGTCATTTCTTCTTATTTGCGGGGGATATATTCCTAGGACCCCAGTAGATGCCTGAATCATAGATAGTACCAAACCATACACACACACACACACACACACACACACACACACACGCTATGTTTTTTCCTAGACATGAATACTAAGATAAAGTTTAATCTACAAATTAGCACCATAAGAGATTAACAACAACATAATAATAAAATAGAAAAGTTACAAAACATGCTGTAATTAAAAGTAACAAAGTGGTCTCTCTCAAAATATCTTATTGTACTGTATTCATCCTTTGCTTCTTGTGATGATATGAGATGGGACAATGCTGAAATGAGGTGAATGACGCAGGCATTGTGATGTAGCATTAGGCTACTATAAGTTTTACTTGAACACAAGCACTGCAATACTACGGCAGCTGATGTGATAACTGAGATGGCTACAATGTGACTACTGGTGGGTAGCTTATACAGTGTGGATATGCTGGCCAAAGGGATAAATGATGTCCTGGGAGTGACAGAATGACACAGCACAAGATTTCATTACACTACACAGAATGCTGCATAATTAAAAATTTAGGAATTATTTATTTTTGGAATTTTGCATTTAACATTTTTTGGACCATGGTTGACCACAGGTAACAAACCACAGAAAGTAAAACTATGGAGAAGGGTGTACTATTGTATATGCAAATTATTTTTATTAAAAAATAGACACACTGGCCAAAAAGCCAGGAAATGTATATACCAAAATGTTACTACATATTCTCTCTGAGTGTTGTGTTTTTTATATCTTTCTTTACTGTCTCAATTTTTTAAAAAGCATGTAAATCAAAATTATTTTGTTAAAACATACTACAGGACAACTCAATTGTCCAATAATAGAGGACTGGTTAAATAAATAAAATTAAATATTTATATAATTTAATACATTAAAGCCAGTAGGATTGATGTTTTCTTACTTGGCAACAGGTTATAGTTATAAAGCAAAATTATTTTGTTAAAACATACTATGGGGTTATAGCTATACAACTTACAAATTGCTTAAAATTACAATCCAAGTGTCCTTTCTATTTCTATTCAAGCCCCAGGGTTTGTTTGTCTTTCTTTTTTTTTGGTGTGTGTGTGTGTATGTGTGTATTATAAATATATTTTTTATTGATTCCAGAGAGGAAGAGAAAGAAGGAAAGGGATAGAAACATAAATGATGAAAGAGAATCATTGATCAGCTGCTGCCTTCATGGCCCCCACTGGAGATTGAGCCCACAACCTGGGCATGTGCCCTGACAGGGAATTGAACCATGACCTCCTGGTTCATAGGTCCAAGCTCAACTACTGAGCAACACCGGCTGAGCTAAAGCCCCAGTTTTTAATCCGAGTAGTGGTTGCCAAACTTCTCTGTAAAGGGCCAGATTGTAAATTTGCAGGTTTTGTGGGCCATGTAGCCTCTGTTGTAACTACTCCACTTTGTTCCTGTAGTGCTAAAACAGACAACATGTAAATGATTGGCATGGCTATGTTCCAATAAAACTTTATTCATAGAAATAGGCAATGGACCAGCTTTCACTCACAAGTTGTAGTTTACTGAACTCTGCTCTAAAGTGCTAAAAGAGGAGGCTGAAGTCCCATGTATGTTGAGAATGTTTCCTCTGTTCTCCCTGGTCAAGACAAGCTATATTACTAGTTGCTGCTCTCCAAAGTTGAGGTAAAATCAGCTTGGAGACATAACTGGAAGTTCCTATTTTTTTGTTACTTGGGTGGAGAATTTTCCTACTCCATACACGGGCCTTGCTTTATTTAGGGCCACTGTATCCACCAAAATAAACCTTATATCTGCCATAGATAAAGTCATTGTTACAGAAGCCCACTAAGCGACTCAAAGGGGTTGAAGGATTCACAACCACTGAGTGACTTTAGCTAGAACCAGGAAGCCCCAAAGAACTGGTGCTTCCTATAGCCTACCAGTATTAACAGACTCTATAAACCAATTTTCTGAGGAGATGGATTATTATAATCTGTCACAGGAAAGCTTTTAAAGTCTTAAAATGTTCAACAACAGCTTAATTTGGGAGTTTAAAAGACTTACACAGCTGAAGCAAAATACACATGAGGAAAAAAGGGAAGTATTAGCTGAAGATGGCCAGAAGCTGTTCAGGCACTCTAGTCACAGACAGCACCCCTGATTCCCAGAAGAACAATGGAACCAGGTTAACTGTGGAATTAGTTCCTGAAGCCACTTTCCTGAAGGTGCCTTTGCCTTAAATTACAATCAGTAGTGTGATTTCTCTTTTTTAAAATATGTTTTTATTGATTTTAGAGAGATGAACTGTGATCGGTTGCCTCCTGTATACACCCAGACTTGGGATTGAACCCACAACCTGGGCAGGTGCCCTGACCTGGAATTGGACCAGCGAACTTTTGGTGCATGGGAAAATGCTCACCTAACTGAGACAGTGGGCAAGTTAGTGGTATGATTTCTTAAAGCAGTTTATTGGACATGGACAAACTGTAAAAAGTATTTTCTATTTCTTTACTCTTCAAAGTAAGGAAGATTAAATTATTGCTTACACACACACACACACACACACACACACACACACACACACCTGAAATGCTTCCAAATTATATCGCTTGCTATCTAACATATTTTTCAATCACACTTAATGGTCTGGCCACTCAAAGGAAGTCAGGTAAGAATAGAATGTATTAGGTATTCAATCCAGAGAACCATAGCCAGATACTAAGGATCCCAGGTTATAGCAAAGCTATGTATTCTGAATTCCTAACCTGGGAAAATCTGACATAAAGCACCCACAATTTACTAACAAACACTCAGAACTTGGAGGCAGCCCAGGGCACTTGTGGAGTAGTACATCACAACAGGCCATTCAGAAAAGTGAGGAATTGGCTATGGTCGGGGGGGTGGGGGTGGGGGAAAGGAAGCAGGAAAAGATCTTTAAGAGAACAACAACAAAAAATTCAATGGACAGTGTTTTGAAGATTCAAAAGGGAGTGGGGAGTGGAGTGAAAGTGCTGGTTGAGATAAATGTGATCTCAGGGAGAAAGGGAGGACCAGAGAAGAAACACAGACATATAGCTACTGTAGTTTCTATTTGACAGAGGCAGGATAAATGACTTGTCCAAGGTCTCTGTCAGTTATCTTGAAATGTAAATTCACTCAGTTTCTACTCTCATTTTATAGCCCACCATGCCATCCAACTGCTCACTAAGCCTGTGCCTGTGCATTTCTCTGAAGATTTAAACAACTTAGAAATACTATGCAGTACGTAGGTATGAAATGATTACTTGACTCTATGGAGATGGCAGAAATGTTAAGGTGTGCAAACTGCTTTGAAGCCTGCATCTTATTCTGAATAAAAGGGGATGGGACATTTCAGCTGTTCCATGCAAGTATATGAGAGGTAGCATTTCCAATTTAGAAAATGACATTAACATTGATATCACTTCTTAGGAAGTTTCAAATGTTTAACTTAAATGAACTGATGTAGATGAAAGGACAGTGGACAAGAAGTGTGGAGGAAAGGGATCTGACTTCTGGTGACAGCTCTGTCACTACTTTTATTATGTGATCTTGACTACTAAGTCACTTTCCCTTGTTTGCTTCTTCACCTGTGAGATGAGGAGGATGGACTCCATAATCTTTAAAGGATCTTTCCCTTTCACATTTTATGATTCTGTAATTCCTGGTGGGTTTTCTCATCTGACATTTATTTGCAAGGGCCATTCTGCCATTTACACAATTTAAGTTTTCAGTAAATCACAGATGGTCTTAAATAAAATTCTCCCCCTTGAATAGGATATTTGTGCTGAAATGGCTCATGTCAGGTATGACCTTTTTAATTCAGAACAGCTCTCTAACGGTTCATTAACTCACCCCTTGGGCAGCACAGCAAGCAAGTACTATTACAAAAGGCTCCAACTGTGCAGGCAGAAAGAGCTGCCCTATTACCTAGAAAAAACAAAGGAATCCTGGACAACTCACAGAAACCCTGTGCCAAGTCTAACACTTGCTTTGAGGACTTAGCTGAAGTTCTTTCCATAGGAAATGATTGAATTACTTCTAAATAATTGATAAGAGCAGCTGTCTTTCCTACATAATTAAAAATGCTTAGAAAATATAATCCTATCTAATAAAAGGATAGTATGCAAACTGACCATCACTTCAACACACAAGATGGCCACTCCCATGTGGTCAAAGATGGTCGCTCTCATGTGGACACAAGATGGCCACCACAAGATGGCCAGCAGGGGAGGGCAGTTGTGGGTGATCAGGCCTACAGGGGAGGGACCAGGCCTGCAGGGGAGGGCAGTTGGGGGTATCAGGCCTGTAAGGGAGGGCAGTTGGGGATGACTAGGCCTCCAGGAAAGGAAAGTTGAGGGGGAACAGTCCTGCATGGGAGGGCAGTTGGGGGAGAGCAAGCTTGCAGGGAAGGGCAGGAGGAAGAACCAAGCCTGCAGGGGAGGGCAGTTGGGGGAACCAGGCTGGCAGGGGAGGGCAGTTAGAGGCAATTGGGCTAGTAGAGGAGAAGTTAGGCATCGATCAGGCTGGCAGGGGAGTGGTTATGGGGTGATCAGGCTGGCAGGCAGAAGCAGTTAGGGGCAATCAGGTAGGCAGGCAGGCAAGTAGTTAGAAGCCAGTAGTCCTGGATTGTGAGAAGGAAGTCACACATCCCTTGAGGGGTTCCAGATTTGAAAAGGTGCAGACTTTTCCACACACCCCCTATGCACGAATTTCATGCACCAGGCCTCTAGTTGTAATTATAATACAGTGGTACCTCGAGATACGAGTGCCCTAACATACGAGATTTTTGAGATACGAGCCATGGAGCGAGCAATTTTTGCTTTGAAATACGAACAACATTTGAGATAGGAGTAATCCCGCGGATCGGCTGGCTACACACGACCCACCAGTTTACTGCGACTCGAGTGTCTCATAGTTTCCCACGCCTCAAGGTTATGGAACGAATTAAACTCGTATCTCGAGGTACCACTGTAGCCTATTTTTTCATATACTTCCATATTTTATAACCAGGCCAATAAATTTATTTTTTTCATTTAAATTTTCTTAATAATCCACTGAGGTAAATAAAATAGGTATTATCCTCATTTACCAAATAAAGAAACTAGGGCTCAAAGAGGTTAAGCACTTCTCCCAGACCTCTTAGTAAGTAGGAGAACCAAGAATAAAACCCACATATTGACTGGTTCAGCTAATTCATCAAAACATTTTGTCAATTCTCACATTACACTAATT
This sequence comes from Lasiurus borealis, assembly GCA_004026805.1. Lineage (NCBI taxonomy): Eukaryota > Metazoa > Chordata > Mammalia > Chiroptera > Vespertilionidae > Lasiurus > Lasiurus borealis. Next base: position 52,956 of record PVJN01006408.1, read on the forward strand.
GTGAGGTGTTTTCAAAAATGCAAGTAAAAATTCAGAAATTATAGTACTGTGTCTAAATATTGCAAAATAATTTTCTACTAATATGAAGACTTCTGACATAAGTTTAATTTCTCACAATGGGATCAGCAGCCAGGAGAAATTTCTGAAAAAATACGTATTACACAATGAATTCAATTGATCATTATATTTCTACTATAGTCAAATAGTTTTTGAACATCCATATAATTGGCTTTGTACAAGATGATATGGAGATACACAAAAATATAAAATACGATTCCTCACCTCAAAGAGATTCATAAACACTAAATAGTACATAATAAATAGCTCAATATTATAATCACAACAATCTACACTAATAAAAGAGAAAGATGCAAATTGACTGTACCTTCATGATGCTCACCAGCCAATCAGGAGTGAGTATGCAAATTATCCCCACAAAGATGGAGGATTAATTTGCATACACAGGTGCTGAGCAGCTGGGGGTGGGACACTTGCCCTCCCCTGCTGTCTCATCACCCACAACTGCCCTACCTTACTGGCCTGGTCCCCTCCAACTGCCCTCCCCTGCCAGCCTGGTGATGATGCAGGGGTTCCACACTGGCCTAGCTGCTCTGGGCCTCTGGACAACATGGGAAAGTATAAAGACTGTGCCAGCCATGCCAGCAGCCAGGAGAAGGAAGGCCCATTCTTGTACAAATCTTCATGCATCAGGCTTCTAGTAAGTGCTATAGGGATATAGGTAAGGGAGAAGTCAGTGAGGATCGTCTTCATGAAAGAAATAGAATTGAATAAAGCATTTAAAAGATGGGAAGAATTTTACTGGCAGAAAGGTGGGAGAGGATAATTTCAGGTTAAAGGGTGAGTGAAGGGTGTAGAACAGAATAGCAGGAGCTAAACTAAAGGGATAAGGGATGGCATATATGAGACTAGACATCTGTGAGGATACTCACATGAGTATAGAGTAGTAGGGTAGGATAAATCACAGTTCATCCTAAGTGTTGAGGGAGAGGGCTTCCAGCCCTTCTTTATTCACTTATGAATAAAATGACATTGAAGGCAGAAATAAAAATTTGTAAGAGTTTGGCTCTAGAGGCAAACAGACCTCGGTTTGAATACAAGGATTACCACTTACTTGCTGTATTACCTTGGGTTAATTAATTAACATTTTGGGGATTAGTTTCCTTCTCTGTAAAATAAGGCTATAATGTGGAGCCTATGGCATAATGCCCATCAAGTACACAGCAATATTTTGTGACATGGTAAGTATTATTAGATAGAAACAGTAATGAAAGTGATCCATTGATTGAGACTTCATTTGTATATAATATGATTCCTTCCCAGGCATACCCCAACCCCCCAATGTCTATGTTCATTGGTTATGCTTATATGCATGGATACAAGTCCTTTGATTGATCTCTTATCTACCCCACCTCTCCTTCATCTTCCTGCTATAATTTCACAGTCTGTTTGATGCTTTACTGCCTCTGTATCTATCCTTTTGTTCATCAGTTTACAATGTTCTTTATTATCCACAAATGAGTGAGATCATGTGGTGCTTCTCCTTCATTGACTGGCTTATTTCATTAAGCATAAGGCTCTCCAGTTTCATCCAGGTTGCTGCAAATGGTAAGAATTCCTTCTTTTTAATGGCAGCATAGAATTCCATTGTGTAGATGTATCATAGTTTTCTGATCCACTCATCTACTGACGGGCACCTAGGCTGTTTCCAAATTGTGGCTATTATAAATTGTGCTGCTATGAACATAGGGGTGTATAAATCCTTTCTGATTGATGTTTGTAATTTCTAAGTTCTTCATAAGGATAAATTACAAAGTAAAAAGTGTTTTTGGTTCAACCATTTGTTTTAATTTTTTGCTCAAATTTTAATTTAAAAACATGATGACCACAGTAGTAAGGACAGAGTGGGAGATAATGTTGAATAGGAAGTTAAGATGAGATCTGGCAGGACCTTCATAGTTGTGTTGAAGAAATTGCCCTGTGGGAACGCATGTGCCTTCTGACTAAGGAGAAGGAGGCAGAGGAATCAGCTCGAGAGCACTTAGCCAACTGCTAGCAAAAGTATCCCAAACTTTTAAACTGCTTATCCTTACTTTCATCTACTCATCCATTCAAGAACCTTGGCTCCTCTCTGTATGTTGAGCACATTTGCCTTCCTTCATATGCTTTCTGATGAATGGGAATTTTGGATCAGCATTTTGTCCTAGAGGCCCTGGGTATATTCACTTTCTAAAACGAGGTCAGAGACATTTAAGCAAAGGGTCAGATTCACGTAGGAGTAGTCTGAGTTAACTCTAGGGAAGGAAATCCCTAGCTTAACTAAAGCATGAGGAAATAACATGTGCCAGCAATGATAAGCAACAGAATCCCAGGAAAGAGCTACTGTTACCTGAGCCTAGAAAGTCACGAACGAGGGTGCATTTTCAAAATAGGAGCCCAGGGACATTGCTTTAATTACCAACCGATGAGCCTCCCCTTCGTACCAGAAAAACAGATGGATACATTCATTAAAGGGGGATAGAGAGAGAGGGAGAAACAGAGAACAATGTAATATTTAAATGTGAGAAACTCAAGAGTCAAACTATCTCTGTTTCTGAGAAAGAAAATTATCCTGTTAACTCCAGGTAGCTCTAACCACCCCCTAAATACCTATGCCAAGTTAAATGTTTTCAAGCAGTCCTCATAAATAGTTTTTCTTGTTCCATGGTGGAGTACAGTGCTCCTTTTGAAGTAAATAAAGCTTGGGAAGCCACCCTCTATAACTACATACATGCACCCTCTTTCTTATGTTTTTTTCCTATTTATTTTTCAAAGGGAGGGCTAACAGATTCTAAAAATGACAGCTTGTTGAGCTTATTGACTATAACTGTTAAAGATAGGTGAAATAAGCCAGTCAGAGAAAGATAAATATCACATGATCTCACTCATTTATGGAATATAATAAACAACATAAACTGATGAACAAAAACAGATCCAGAGACAGAGAAACATCGATCAGACCATCAAACCTCAGAGGGAAGATAGAGGAGGGTGCGGGTAAGGAGAAGAGATAAACCAAAGGACTTGTATGCACGCACATGAGCCTAACCAATGGACACAGATAACAGGGGGGTGAGGGGGGATAAGGAAGTAATGGGGGAATAAAGATACATATGTAACATCTTAATCAATAAAGAATTTTTTAAAAAGAGTGACTTATTAAGCAGATGATGTAAAAGCACTTAGGAAAGTAAGTGGTGACTAGAGAAGGCTGTGTAAGAACATGTCTAATTATGTAGAATAATTTTGTTTATTTTTCATTTTTTATGAATGTATTACATGTATACATATCTTCCCATTGCCCCCCTCCCAGGCATACCCTAACCCCCCAGTGTCTTGTGTTCATTGGTTATGCTTATATGCATGCATACAAGTCCTTTGGTTGATCTCTTATCTACCCCACCTCTCCCTAACCTTCGTGCTGTAATTTGACAGTCTCTTTGATGCTTTACTGCCTCTGTATCTATCTTTTTCCTTTGAAAAATGGAAATGACAGCTTTATGGCAAATGTTTCACAATTGCCTTATAAAAAACAGTAAAATATGAATGAGATGATAACTTAGCTGGATTCTTAGTTGGTTGAAGAATTGCATTCAAAGAGTGGTGATGAATGGTTGACAACAATTTGGGTGGAGGTCTCTAACAGTTGCGATACAGCCTTCTACTTGCCCAGGTCCTGTTCAATATTTTAATCTATGATATTTGGATGAGGTGTATAACAGGCTTGCTTGTTGAAACTATAGATAAGACAAAGCTGGAGAGTATACTTAACTTGATGATAGAATTAAGTTTCAAAAATAATTGTGACCACCATTTATTGAGTATTTTCTAGGTCCTACTGTACATATGCTATCTAATTGAAATCTTAAGGCCACAGTAAACTAAGTTTTAGAGAGATTTTTAAGTAGCTTGTCCAAAGCTACACAGCTAATAAGCGGCATTTCCAGGAGTTAAACCCAACTCTGTCTGTTAGCAAAACTCATGCTTCTCATATACTACACTGCCAGCCACTATTCTACATTGTCTTAACAAACTAGACTATAATGATTTTTCCTGAAGACAGGTCAGAACAAAGTAGAGGTTGAAAGCTCTGGGAAATAAGGAATACTCAATCAGATTTACTATGGCTTTCTTGAAGGATCAAAGTGGTGCTAAGTGGATGGTGAAAAACAGCACTTTGACTAATAAATTGCTGGAAATATTCTGAGCTAGAAGACAGTGACTGTCAACTATTTTCTGGTTTTGTTATTATATCTATCTTTGTTTGTATGAGAAAAGTGACTGGAATGATGAGCCTAAAACTATGAAAATGGAATATAATACAAGATAGAAAGGGGGCAGGTGTAGAAAAATAGAACGGAAGAAATATGACTTCAGTGTAACTTGTATTGCAGACAGAGATCTATGGGTTTATTTTCAACTTTAATATGAAAAAGCAATATGAATGGCTTCATAAAAAATCAGATATAACTCAGGCTATAGTAACAGAGGCACTAAGTTGACTCTAGATCCTGAGAACTTTTTACACATTACTTCTGCTCTGGCCACATTGTTCTGTTGTGATAGGCAGGCAGACAATAAGAGCAACATTGAATGTTACCAGAGGGAAATGACTGAGATGAAGTGTTTGGAGAACAACTCTTAAAAAAGTAACTAGAAAATTTAGCTTAGTGAGAAAACATGGGAGCTGTATTCAAATATTAAAGGACAACCATAAGGAAAGAAAAGATTACACTTGGTCTAATATATTTTATAGTGAAAAGCTAGAACCCAGGAGAAGCACAAGGTTCAATATAAGAAAGAAATTCATAAGTAGTAGAGTGATTGAACCATGTACTGATAATAAATAAGATTTAGATACCCAGACTTATGGTCTAGTGTCAAAATATCATCTCATGGGATCCCCAAAACACATGAGGTTCATGGAGAGAGAAGTGTCTACATTGTAAAGCAGTGATCTGAATGTTATTTGGAGCATTTAAACACATGCTTGATGAATGTCTGTCAGGAATATGTCACATGTAATTTTGTATTGAGATGGCAGGGTAGGGAGTAGCAGTTGAATTAAATAATTGTGTAAGGCCTCAACCAATCTAAAACTCAGTAAATCTTATACTTTCCCTGTTTTCAACTTCATAATATTAAACACTGTAATCTGATGGTCCAAATATAGCATTTTGTACTATCAATATATTGCTATGTATCTATATGCACACACACACACATACACACAATATACATTTACTTTTAAATCATACATACACCAGAGTTTAAAGAGAAAGATAGGGATCTGGATATGTGGATGTTTTGAATAATTTATATGCCTAACAATACTAAATCTATTACCTAACCCCATGCAATAAAGTGAGAAAATGGAATATTGCTGCATTTATGATGGTCAGGAATTGAAATGCACCTCACATTTTCAAAAAACAGAAAATGAGAAAAAAATAAAAAATGTAAATTTCAAAAGGATTTAATCTCAATGGCTGAATCACAGGATGGTTCTCTTGCTCTGTCTTTGTAAATCAAAGATATAATAATCTATAGAGCCTTAACTTTGACTTTGTATCCATCACTGTACTAGAGGACTTTAGTGTATTGTCTTATTTTAAACTTTTAACAATCTGACAGGGTTAGTATGAATATATTATTTTTATTTTAAAGTTGAGGAAGCAGATTCTCAAAGAGAAGCAAGTAATTCAATATCACATAGTTAGGACATACCAGTGCCAGGATTTGAGCACAGGTATTTCTGACTTCATACTGTCTACTATGCTGAAGCAATACCCTTCCCCCACTTTTCTTCCTTCTGCTTAGCAAAAAAACAGCTTGAAAATGTAAAGTATAGCACAAATGGTAATGATTATCATTGATAGAAATGATAAATAAATATAATATCCAACATTCATATTCACATAATCTTTGCCATGAAAAGAAATGTTCATTCTAACAGAAAGCTTGTTTTCTTTAACACAGATGGGGAGACATTTGGAGATTCCTGACCTGGTCTATGGGCTTGATTTTAAGATCAGAAGAATGTACTTGGAGGGGGAAAAATGGCGGCGGAGTAAACAGACGCGTCTGGAGCTTTGTCGCTGGGCAGAGGGAGAGAGAGCAGCTGAGAGTCACACTAGGAGTGATTGTGGGCAAGTTAAGAGTCAGTTATCCTCCAGGAGAAGGTGGGGAACTGCTGGACGGGGCTCTCCTGGCTAGGCAGCCCCAATGCAATGGGGCTTTTGTCTGCCCGAGCCACCAGCGCAAATGCGGAGGCCGCACCATCTTGCAGAGGGAGGTGGATGTCTGCAGCGGTCTGAAAGCTGCGGCTGAAGCACTCACCGAACAGCCAGGGACCCAGAACAGGGCTCTCCAATCGGCACAGACACGCAGACTCAGAGGAGATCCACACGGCACACGGAAAGGTCAGATTTCTCCTGGGATAAGGTGAGGTCTCCTGTCCCGCAGAACAGAGACTGGAACACTGTGGAAACTGGGCTGCGGGAAAGCTGCTTCTGGAGAGGTCCATGGATGTGGGGCAGGGCGTGATCCCTAAGTTTGGAGGCAAACTCTCAGAGCTGTAGACAGAGGCGAGCTCTGGACAACGACTCATTTTGATCTAAGGCAGAGGGACAGCCTGGGAGTTTTTACAGTGTCCCCGCTGCAAAATCCCAACAGACCGGTTTTGAGAACCACAGAGTAGCAGGATCTGAGCACAGCCTAGAGAGGTCCTGTGCTTAGTCTCAGAGGTCACTTCCGAAACACTGCCACCCAGTGGATGATGCACAAATTGACTCTCGCAAAACCACAAAAGAATAAAAAGATTAAAACACAACTTATCAGTGGAACACAGGGAACTGCAATACCCTCCCGAATGGGAAACAGAAGTGCCAAGCAGAACAATAGCGGAAGTGAATGATGATTCTATTTTTTTTCTTTTTCTTTTTTTTTAAATTTTGAATTTAATTTAATTTTTTCATTTTTGCATATTTTAATTAAAAAACTATTTTTTCTTTCTTCCTCAATTGACTTTACCTTTTTAATTATTACATTTTTGTTTTCAACTAGTATTATTACTATTACTATTCTACTTTTTTGAAAAAAACAAGTGTCATTTTGTTTTCCCTTTATTTTACTCTGAGATTAGAGTTCATCATTCTATTTTCATGTTTCCTTTAGCATAATTTTACTCTATCTCAACTCTACATTTATGCCAACACTTTCCTCCTAACTTTCCCCATTTTGTTGTCTTGTTTTCTCTTTCCTTTTCCAACTTTAGATTCTCCCTATTCTTTCTCTTTACCTGGTTAAAATTTCACCCCAGTTAAAAATCTAATTTCAAATCCCCTACTCCAAGTCCATACAAACCTCTCTCTTCTTCTCTTCACTATCCAAAAAGTTGTTTTTCTCCATGTCCTTTTGTTGATGTTTGCCTGAACGGTAATTATATCGATTTTTTGTACTTTTTTGGTGAGATCGTTTTAGCTTATTCTACTTGTTTTATATTGCTTTTTGTTTGCTTTGTTTTAGTTTGTTTTTTTACCTCTCTTTTCCCTTGCCTCCCTCAATACCAGTTGTTATTTGTAGATTATATTAATCTCCAGGTACTGGTTGCTGGAATTTGTTGGGATTAGTGACTGTTCTATTGGTGTTTTCTCCTGACATCTATATTTTGTTCCCCTTTTCTCTCTTATCCTCTTTCTTTTCTCTGTGACTTTTTTCTCTTTCTCTTTTCATCTTCTTCTCCTTTTTATTTTATTTATTTATTTATTTATTTATTTATTTATTTATTTATCTCCCTCTCCCAATTTGATTTTGGCATTTCCTTCCTTCTTTTTTTTTCCCTAATTTCCTCTTCTTCTTTCTCTACTTACCACTAATTTTTCTTTCATTGGTGGTCACCTTATTTGAGATTATTAACATCCTGAATACATTTCTATTCAGTGCCTTGTGTGCTGTACCTGGTCATGTTGTACTTTGTGCCTTTCAATCAATGTAGGAGAGAGAACTACATAACCAGACACCCAGAGAAGACAGACCATGGGCAGAAAAAGAAACAGCCCACATAAGACAGATAGGCAGTTATCACCAGAAAAGGAAGTAAACAAAATAGAAGCAGAAATAAGCCTGCCAGAGAAAGAATTCAGAGAAATGATCATAAGGTGTTTGAAAAGAATGGAAGACAAAATCGAAAATGTGAGTAAGAGACAAGAGGAAATGAAGAAGACCCAGGAGAAAATGAAGAAGCAGCAAGAAGAAATGCAGAAGAAGCCAGAAGAAATGCAGAAGAACCTAGAAGAAATGCAGAATAATCAAGAAGAAATGAAAAATGACATTACTGCTATAAAGAACTCAATAGAAAGCATCAAAAGTAGAATAGAAGAAGCAGAGGACCGCATCAGTGAGATAGAAGACATGGTAGGAAAAAATACCCAAGTACAGCAGCTTCTAGAAAAAAAAGTTAAAAAGCAAGAGGAGAGCCTAAGGGAACTTTGGGATAACACGAAACAAAACAACATCCACATAACTGGGTTTCCAGAAAGAGTGGAAACTGAGCAAGGATTAGAGAACCTTTTTGAAGAAATAATGACAGAAAATTTCCCCAATATAGGAAAGAAAAAACCCCACACAAATCGAAGAAGCTCACAGAGTTCCAAGCAAAATTAACCCAAACAAACCGACACCAAGTCACATTATAATTAAATTGGCAAACACCGACGACAAAGTAAGAATCTTAAAAGCAGCCAGAGAGAAATAGAAAGTTACCTACAAAGGAACCCCCATAAGCCTAGCTACTGATTTCAACAGAAACTCATCAGGCCAGAAGGGAATGGAATGGAATATACAAAGTCATGCAAAGGAAGGGTCTGAATCCAAGAATACTGTACCCTGCAAGACTTTCAATCAAAATTGAAGGTGAAAGCAGAAGCTTCACAGACAAAAAAAGACTAAGGGAATATATTACAACCAAACCAGCAATGCAAGAAATGTTAAAGGGTCTGCTGTAATAAAAAGAAATAGGAAGTGAAGAAGGAACTCGGGGGTAAAGACTAAAAATGGCGACAGTTAAGTACTTATCAATAATACCTTTAAATGTAAATGGATTAAACGCTCCAATCAAAAGACATAGGGTAACCAATTGGATTGCATATATCTGCTGTCAGCAAGAAACCCACCTCAGGAAAAGAGTTTCACACAGATTGAGGGTGAAGGGATGGAAGATGGTATTTCAGGCAAATGGAAATGAAAAAAAAGCTGGGGTTGCAATACTTATATCTGACAAATTAGATTTCAAAGTGAAGGACAGAACAAGAGATAAAGAAGGCCACTTCATAATACTAAAGGGAACAATCCAACAAGAAGAAATAACTCTGGTAAACATATATGCATCCTATATAGGAGCACCTAAATACATAAAAAAAACTCCTGGAAGATATTAAGGGAGAGGCTGACAGCAATACAATCATAGTTGGAGATTTAATACCCCACTGTCACCACTGGACAAATCCTCTAAACAAAAAATCAGCAAAGAAACATCAATCCTAAATGACACACAAGACCAGATGGAATTAATTGACATCTTCAGAACATTTCACCCCAAAGCCACAGAATACATTTTTCTCAAGTGCACATGGGTCATTTTCAAAGATAGATCATATGTTGGGTCATAAGAATAGTCTCTTCAAATTCAAGAAGATAGAAATCATATCAAGCATTTTCTCAATCCACAGTGGCATAAAACTGGAAATCAACTATAATAAAAAAAAAATAGAAAGAAATCAAACACATGGAGAAAGCAAACACAGCATGCTTTTAAACAACTACTGGGTAAACAAAGAGATCAAGGAAGAAATAAAAAATATCATGACAACAAATGACAATGACAACACAAAAATACAAAATTTATGGGACACAGTGAAAGCAGTCTTGAGAGGGAAGTTCATATCCCTACATGCCTACTGAAAAAAAGAGGAAACAATGGTAATAAATTACCTATCCCTACAACTCCAAGAGCTAGAAAGAGAGCAACAAGAAAAGCCCATTGTAAGCAGAAGGAATGAAATAGTAAAGATCAGAGCGGAGGTAAACAACATGGAGACCAAAAAAAAAAAAAAAAAAAAAACAATTCAAAAGATCAACAAAACTAAGAGCTGGTTCTTTGAAAGGATAAACAAGATTGACAGACCGCTAGCTAGGCTCACCAAAAAGCAAAGAGAGAAGACCCAAATAAACAAAATCAGAAATGAAAGAGGAGAAATAACAAGAGATCCCACCGAAATACAAAGGATTTTTAAAAAATACTATGAACACCTCTATTCCAACAAATTGGACAACCTCCAAGAAATGGACACATTCGTAGAAAAATATAACCTTCCAAAACACAATAAGGAAGAATCTAAACATCTCAATAGTCCAATAACTATGGAAGAAATTGAAGCAGTCATAAAAAGCTCCCGGAAAATAAATGCCCTGGACTAGATGGCTACACAGGAGAGTTTTACCAAACATTCAAGGAAGAATTAAAACCTATCGTCCTCAGAGTATTCAAAAACATTAAAGAAGAAGGAACACTTCCAAACACTTTCTATGAAGCCAGCATCACCCTAATACCAAAACCAGATGAAGACAACACAATGAAAGAGAATTTTAGGCCAACATCTCTCATGAACATAGATGCAAAAATCCTCAACAAAATTGTAGCAAATCGGATCCAGCAGTACCTCAGAAAGATCAAACACCATGACCAAGTAGGATTCATCCCAGGAATGCAGGGATGGTACAATATCCACAAATCAATAAGCATGATACGTCATATAAACAAATTGAGAGATAAAAATCACATAGTCATATCAATTGATGCAGAAAAAGCATTTGACAATATCCAACACCCTTTCTTGATAAAAACTCTCAGCAAAGTGGGAATAGAAGGATCATACCTCAACATCATAAAAGCCATATATGATAAACCCACAGCTATCATCATACTCAATGGGCAAAAACTGAAACCATTTCCCCTAAGAACAGGAACAAGACAGGGATGCCCACTCTCACCTCTCCTGTTCAACATAGTACTGGAAGTATTAGCCATTGCAATTAGACAAGAAGAAGAATTAAAAAGCATCCAAATTGGAAAAGAAGAAGTAAAGCTGTCCTTATTTGCATATGACATGATACTGTACATAAAAACCCTAAGGATTCTATCCCAAAACTAATTGACTTAATAAATGATTTCAGCAATGTAGCAGGTACAAAATTAATGTCAAGAAATTTGTGGTATTTCTATACACTAATAGTGAAATTACAGAAGGGAAACTAAAAAATCAATCCCATTTACCATCGCACCAAAAAAATTAAGATACCTAGGAATAAATCTAACTAAAGAGGTAAAAGACCTATATGTAGAAAACTACAGGACACTGAAAAAAGAGATAGAGGAAGATGTTAACAGATGGAAGAGCATACTATGCTCATGGATTGGGAGAATCAACATCATTAATATGTCCATATCACCCAAAGCAATCTATAGATTCAATGCACTACCCATTAAAATACCAATGACATATTTCACAGACCTAGAAAGAATTCTTCATAGATTCATCTGGAACAAAAAAAGACCACGAATAGACACTGCAATTCTAAAGAAGAAGAATAAAGTAGGTGGGATCTCAATACCAGTTTTCAAGCTATATTACAAAGCAACTGTTCTCAAAACAGCCTGGTACTGGCACAAGAACAGAAATATAGACCAATGGAATAGAATAGAGAATCCAGATATCCACCCAACACACTATGCTCAACTAATATTTGACAAAGGAGGCATGAATATACAATGGAACCAAGATAGCCTCTTCAATAAATGGTGTTGGGAAAATTGGACAGATACATGCAAAAAAATGAAACTGGACCATCAACTTACAACAAATACAAAAATAAACTCAAAATGGATACATGACTTAAACATTAGAAGGGAAACCATAAAAATACTAGAGGAATCCACAGGCAGCACAATCTCAGATATATGTCGAAAGAACTTCTTCACTGATACAGCTCCAAAGGCAATGGAAGTTATAGAAAAAATAAACAAATGGGACTACATCAAAATAAAAAGCTTTTGTACAGCAAAAGAAACTATCAACAAAACAACAAGAAAGACCACTGTATGGGAGAACATATTTGCAAATGTTATCACTGATAAAGGTTTAATCTCCAAAATCTACAGCCAACTTATACAACTTAATAAAAGGAAGATAAATGATCCAATAAAACAATGGGCAACGGACCTAAATAGAACCTTTTCACAACATGACAGAAGGAAGGCCAAGAGACACATGAAAACATGTTCAAAGTCAATGATTATCCGAGAGATGCAAATCAAAATGACAATGCAATACCATCTTACACCTGTCAGAATGGCAATCATCAACAAATCGACAAATGACAAGTGTTGGTGAGTATGTGGAGAAAAAGGAACCCTTGTGCACTGTTGGTGGGAATGCAGACTGGTGCAGCCACTGTAAAAAACAGTATGGAGTTTTCTCAAAAAATTAAAAATGGAACTCCCATTTGACCCAGCAATCCTACTCTTAGGAATTTATCCTAGGAAATTAGAAACGCCAATCAGAAAGGATTTATGGACCCCTATGTCCATAGCAGCACAATTTACAATAGGTACAATTTGGAAACAGCCTAGGTGTCGGTCAGCAGATGAGTGGATCAGAAAACTGTGGTACATCTACACAGTGGAATTCTATGCTGCCATTAAAAAGAAGGAAGTCTTACCATTTTCAGCAACCTGGATGGAACTGGAGAACCTTATGTTTAATGAAATAAGCCAATCAACGAAGGAGAAGCACCACATGATCTCACTCATTTGTGGATAATAAAGAACATTGTAAACTGATGAATAAAAGGATAGATACAGAGGCAGTAAAGCATCAAACAGACTGTGAAATTATAGCAGGAAGATGAAGGAGAGGTGGGGTAAATAAGAGATCAATCAAAGGACTTGTATCTATGCATATAAGCATAATCAGTGAACATAGACACTGGGGGGTGGGGTATGCCTGGGAGGGAGGGGGGTAATGGGGAGATATGTATACATGTAACAATAGAAATATATATATATATTAAAAAAGAAGAAGAATGTACTTGAAGAACTATTAGAGGGAAAAGGCATAGTAATAAGTACTCCTTTATTTCTACAATGTAGATTCTAAATTGGGGTGAGAAGGCTAAAAAGGGCTAATTCCAATGTAACCCTGATATTTGGGACAAGTGATCTGAATCCAAGCCAGCAATCTCAGTTTACATTCCTGATAACCTATAATCAAGTCCCTATCCCCTACCTAGGTACTGGTCTTGCAGAACCTGTTACTGTGAACAGTGCACTGCCCCAGAGGGAGGATTATAAATGTTTGCACCAGGCCAGACCCTCAGATATGGCCTGGAGACCCCCAATACTGGGGGCCTTCTTGCAAGCCCCACAAAAAGGACCGGAAGCAAATCCATGTTATGCGGGACAAGGATCACAGGGAGATATAAGGTAGGGCCCCATGCGTGTTCCTTCACTCAGATTTGGAAGGCTGTTCCCTGAGTCTGCCTGTGTATTAAACAGTGTCCCTCCATTTCTTTGAAGTGTCCTTGGCTTTCTTTGGTCTTCTGCAACAGGGGGAGCTAACTGAGGGAGCTCCCAGTGGAAGATGCCATTAATAAATGTCCTAAAGCATTGGTCAACAAACTGCGGCTTGCGAGCTACATTCAGCTTGTGAGCCATGGTTTGCCGACCACTATTCTAAAGCAATGCAGTGAATTTCCTGATCAGTATGAGGTCTAATGCTACAAAGCTAGTTATTCTTTTGATGAAGCTTCATGATAACCCTCCTTCCCCCATTAATGTAAATGAATAAAGTTTAGAGGAAGTTTTGAGTTCAACTGATTCTTAAGTAAGGGTTAAAACAGATACAAAAGATGGCAATGAAGTACTAAAAACTGCTAGGAAAGATTTGGTTGACTAGCTCCAACTTTAATCCCTTTTTCAGAACCGTCATTTGGTCTCCACAGCCTATGATGAAATAAAATCCCTGAATCAAACAGACCACAAGTCCTCATTTCTGAGAAGGCATAAGTGGTGTGAAGAGTAATTGCTACTGTGACAATTCAAGCAATTGGTGAAAGGGCAATGCGTTTCCCAGCTTACACATTCCTCTTAAGCTTCCCGTTAATGAGAGTCAATGCGCTTGCCAGCAGACACTGTATATACTCACTGTTTTTCCCATCCAGACCGGACATTCCAGGAACAATTACTGAATAATGAACTTAAGCCACACCCTTAGCCTCACATAGCTTCATTTCCCTGGTGGACTAATATGTAACTGCTTTACTGCCAACACAAGAGTCCTCATAAACTTGCAGCCTCGTTTTTCTTTATATTGGGATCTTGCTTTTTGCCTTTTCTTATGTTTCTGGTAAACTGCCTCCTTGTTTTAGGTAGTGAGGATAGTAATTTAACAGCTACAAACCAGTTCTTGGTGTCTACCAGAGGCCAGATTTCTTCTTGCCTTAAGTAGCTGTGCTTTTTTTAAAAAAACATATATATATATATTTTTTTTACAGAGAGGAAGGGAGAGGGATAGAAAGTCAGAAATATCAATGAGAGAGAGAGAGACATCAGTCAGCCGCCTCCTGCACGCCCCCCACTGGGGATGTGCCCGCAACCAGGATACATGCCCTTGACTGGAATTGAACCCAGGACCCTTCAGTCCGCAGGCCGACGTTCTATCCACTGAGCCACACCGGTCTTGGCAACTAGCTGTGCTTTTAAATATTCCTGCCATCATCCCCAAGTTGATATGAACCTAGGATCCCCATTTCTCTCCAATAAGGATTTCCCATGCCAAAACTGCCTACCATAAGGGAAAGCCTAAACCAGTGGTCGGCAAACTGGGGCTCGCAAGCCACATGCAGCTCTTTGACCCCTTGAGTGTGGCTCTTCCACAAAATACCACGTGCGGGCACGCACATACAGTGGGATTGAAACTTCATGGCCCATGTGCAGAAGTCAGTTTTCAGCTCTCAAAAGAAATTTTAATTGGTGTACTGTTGATATTTGGCACTGTTGACTAATGAGTTTGCCGACCACTGGCCTAAACAATTGAGTTAGACTCTAAGCATGAAGCAATCCTATTTCCAAATTAGCTGATAAGGATTGGGAAAATAAGACTCAAGTGAAATCAAGGGAAAATAGGGAAGATGATTATACATATATATATATTAAATATATTTTATTGATTTTTTGCAGAGAGGAAGGGAGAGGGATAGAGAGTTAGAAAGATCTATCAGCCACCTCCTGCATGCCCCCTACTGGGGATGGGCCTGCAACCAAGATATATGCCCTTGACCGGAATCGAACCTGAGACCTTTCAGTCTTCAGGCCAACGCTCTATCCACTGAGCCAAACCAATTTTAGCAGGGAAGATGATTATATTTGGCTGTGTCCACATGGGGCAGGCACCGGTACAGCCAGAACCAGAGTTCCAATGAGGTTCTTCTCTCTTCATCACAAAAGAATAGCTGTGTGCAAACCAGAGATGAGTAAACACCTAGAGGCCAGGAGGCCAGTTATGAGGCTACAGTATAACATAGGCTGATAACAGTAAAAAAGTAAAAGGATTGCTATCCATGCTTACCTCCCACTCTTAAATATTAACTGGGATATGAAGAAATAGATTGGCATCATAGAGCTGATCAAACTTGTTTAATGGCGGCAGTAGCACCATAAAACTGGTCTTTAAGTTTGTGTGGAAGAGTGATTTGAGGCACTTTCCCTGGCCAGTGAGATTGAGAAATGCAACTTAAACAATTACTCTAAATGAAGCTCCTATAAATTACATGTAGTCTTAGATTGTACTCTCCTAGGAGTCAGAATACAAGTCTACCATGTTTCAATTTTTTTTCCAATACACCTAAGATAGCAATTAATACTTAGCAGAAAGTCTGAATTTCCCGAAACCTCTTTATACAAGCAACGACCTTTTAAATGAAAAAGACTGAACTATTAAAAAAAAGTACTACTAGAATCAATTCCCAGCTTAAGACCCTTTTAATACTAAGAGTTTCAACTTATTTTCAGAATTTAATTCCCCTGTTCAACTTTGTAAATCCATGCAGATAAAAGGAACCCACGTGCCTTCTAGTTTCAGCAGAATATCGACCATTATCTCCCTGATTTTATTTTGGGGTTTCACCCCTAAGGTGACTCTGGACACAGTGTACAGATTACCTGTTTTTCAGACACAATGCAGCTCTGAGCTGTGGGACTAGAGCCTCTGAAGCGGGACTTTTCAAAGAGCTTCACTGCTGAACAAGCTCTTTGCACACTGCAATTAAGCCCAAACAGCAGTTCCCCATTCTATTTGTCTTCCAATCATAGAGGTTTGCAGCAATGTGTACCAGACTTGGAGTATTAGTCAGATCTACCAAGTTCTCAATTGGGCAAGTGGCTCTCTTTAAGTCTGGAGTCTTCAGTTTCTTTGAACGGATGTATTTATTCACCATTTGGAGGCTCATAGACAATTGAGATTCTAGCTCAGGCTGTAGCCACCACTTAAGAAGGCCTGCAGAAAATACCCAAAGATTAGAAGCAAATGTGGAGTGATGTATTTAGAGGAAAATATTCATTATGATCTTGTTTCCACCAAAGTTGTGAGAATTCTGAATAACAGTAACAAAGGGCACAGAAGGTTGCTGTTGCAAAGATGGAATGCATATTAAGCACATAGCTACACATTCAGTGTGTACCCCTTATAACCTAGTTTTCAAAGAGAAATGAACCAGAGATCAAGGGGCCATAGTTCTATCAGGTCACTTCTTTCTACACTAATAAGAGCTAATATATTAAACTCCTATTATATGCCAGATATAGCACATTACTCTTTGCTTACATAATCTCATTTATTACTTCACTAGAGGCCTGATGCATGAAATTCATGCAAAAGGCTATGCCCTCACACCTCTGGTTTTGTCCAGAAGGTCGTCTGGAAGGTTGTATGGCTGTCCAGTCTAATTAGCATATTATGCTTTTATTATTATAGATAATCACCCCATAAGTCCTGTTATTTTCACCATTTTACAGGAAGCACAGAGAGGTCAAACATTTGCTAAACATAATTCAGGTTAACCAGAGCCCAAGTTAGACTGATGCCTAATCTCTTTATATGACTGCCTGCCTTACACACTAAAATAACTACTTATGAGGCTATACTGACTATTTACTATATTATTAACCTTCCTTAGTTTTCTCACTTATAAGTGGGACTGATGGACTGGATGATGTTAGAACATTCCTAATTCTAAAAATTCAGTAATTTCATTGAGAGTGAAGAAAAAACTCCTTTTTTCTCTAGGTAAGTTTGGATACAGTTTCAGTATACAGGATTCCAACATGGAATTATATTCTGTGTAACTTTTTCTCCTTTGAACAGTAAGCGCTTGATGCTTTAGAGCAGTGTTAGGCAAACTCATTAGTCAACAGAGCAGCAAACGGTGGCTCGAGAGCCGCATGTGGCTTTCAAGCCCCAGTTTGCTGACCACTGCCTTAGGTGTCTTTCCTGTTCACCTCTTTATAGCAGCGGTTCTCAACTTGTGGGTCGTGACCCCTGGGTCGAATGACCCTTTCACAGGGATCGCCTAAAACTATTGGAAGACACCTATTTCCCATGGTCTTAGGAACCAACATACCGCTCCTCGGTGTAGCAAAGTGTAGCAATGTAGTTTACTATCGTCATATGAAGACTGTTACCCATGCTACACCATGATTCAAGACAAAATTTCATTTATTTGTAATTAGAAATAAATATTTCACAATATACAATTAGATATTGTTTTTGTGATTAATCACTATGCTTTAATTATGTTCAATTTGTAACAACGAAAATACATCCTGCATATCAGATATTTACATTACAATTCATAACAGTAGCAAAATTATACTTATGAAGTAGCAATGAAAATAATTTTATGGTTGGGGGTCACCACAACATGAGGAATTCTATTAAAGGGTTGCGGCACTAGGAAGGTTGAGAACCACTGCTTTATAGGGTGAGTGATGTCCAATAAAGCAGGCTGGGGAACTTTCCAGGAGACCAGGCTAATTCTGCTGGAAAGTTCAAACAAACCATGCAGACTCCCTTTTACTCTTCAGTTCCCTCAGGCCAATTGACAAATGTCCAGTGGTTCTAGAAGGGAAGCTGAGCTGGTCTTCATCTATTTCACTTCCCAAAGCTTTCTCATGGGCAGTGTCTGGACTAACTAAAATCACCTGAATGTCTGAAGCAACAAAAAGGCCACCTATGGAGTCCATATTATTTATTTGTACATTGTTTATCCTTTTGGGGCAGCCAATATCAGATGCCAGTCATAATTAAGGAAAAGTTAGAAGTTCCTTGAAGACATCTAAGGTTAAATGCCAGAATAAAGTTTCCCCTAGATTTTTCATTTAAAAAATGAAAATAATGTAAAATTCCTAGAAGCTATAGCTGAATATTAAATATTGGAAACATCTTAGAAAAACTTGCCTGAGAGCTATATAAATTCCAAACTATGAAAATAAGACACTGAATAGAAAACTGTAAAAGTGATAAGTTTGCTTTATCAAAGAAACAGCATTTTCCTCCAGGGAAGAAGGAAGCATGATGGGAAATCTGCAAACAATGGGATTTCATCTGTTTGCTTAAAAACAAAAATAACAAGTCAAACCTCAGGGTATTGACAAAGGACAAAAGCTCACAGTATTAACCATGGGACAAGTGCTTTTCCACCTAATAGCAGCACATGGGCCCTGGGATATTGTCAGAAGGCAAAGTTAAGATGTCACCCCCTTCCCAGCATGATTTGAACCCTCTTCCAAATCTCTACCATGTTGCCAATACTGTGCTAAAATTCCTCCCTGTTGTCTCTCATCTAAAGCTAAACAATAAAGGGCATTTGTGGTGATGATGGCGGGGAGAGTTGGAGTAAAGTATGAAAGGGTGCCTCTCTTTTTTAATTTGGTTCTTTGCTTGTCTCTATTATCAGCATGTCTGTTTTTCTTTTGTTTGTTTATTTATTTATTTTTAATGTATTTTTTATTTTTTACATAGAGGAAGGGAGAGGGAAAGTCAGAAACATCGATGAGAGAGAGACATCGATCAGCCACTTCCTGCACGACCCCCACTGGAGTTGTGCCCGCAAGCAAGGTACATGCCCTGGACCGGAATCGAACCTGGGACCCTTCAGTCCACAGGCCGATGCTTTATCCACTGAGCCAAACCAGTCTTGGCTTTCTGTTTATTTTTATTTGTTCTGTCTCTCTTCCCCAATTTATCTATTGTCTCCCAGTTTGTCCATCTTTTCTTGTCTGTTATGACACTCTGCCAAACTCCTTGCTTCCTGATTGTATGTCTGTCTTTCAGGTTCTGTTTCTCTGTTAGTCTTTGTCTGCCTGTTGCTGTGACTGGCAATTTTCATTGTGCATTTTCCTTTTAAGTTCTCCTCTGCTCTTCTTCCTCCTCCTACTTCTCTTCCTCCTTCCTTCCCCCTCTCCTTCTCCATCCCTCCATTCCTCTGCCTGCTTTCAGCCCACTTTGTTTGCTACTCTCTTTGCCTGCTTGCCTTCTGGTCTGTCTCTGACCGATGACCATTGACTATCTCTTTCTATTTCTTTTTCTCTCAGTGTTTGAGTATCTGTCCTGTTTAACTTCCCATGTCTGGTTCTTTGTCTGTCTGTCTTTCAGTCTGACATTTTGATGCTGAATATACACCTTCCTGTCTCTGTCAGTCTCTCTGCCACTCTACCTCTTTCTTTCTGTTTATTTGCTTCTTTGTCTCTGTTAATTATTTCTGTTATTCTATCTCTACACTCTCTTTATTATTCTCTCTCTATGTCACTTTCTTTCTAAACCTGTCTGTCTTCCTCTCTGTGCTCTGGTTATATGTTCAATCTGTCAGTCTGTCTCTCTATAAGCTGGTCTCTGTCAGCTTGTTTCTTTGATTGCATGTATTTAATCAGTGTCTTTCTTTTTGTCTAACTATATTTCTCTGTATTTTTTCTCTTGCTCTTCCTCACCCTCTGTCTCTCTGCCTTTTTTGGTTGCTGTTTCTCTCTCTGTAGGTCTCTCTATCATGCTGTTTTTCTCTCAACTCCTATATTTGTTAGCCTTTGGTCTATCACACATTGTCTCTGTTAGTTTCCGTCTGTCTGTCTGTCTTCCTGTTTCTGTCAGTCTCTTATCTGTTGCTCTCTCTCTCTAATAGTCTGTTTTACTCTCTTGGCCTATTTCTTTCTTTCTCTCTGTCAGTGTGTCTGTTAATTTTTTCCCCTCTCTCTCTCCTCTGTATCTGTTTCTCTCTGCCTGTGAATTGTGAGTCTGGCTTCTTTCTTTTTTTAATGTATCTCACTACATTAGTATGTTCTGCATTCTGTTTTTATATGTGCTGTGTCTCTATATCTCTGTCTTTTTGTTCTCTCTGCTTGTCCCTCTGTTTTTCTCATTATCTTACTCGATCTATTTCCTTCTCTGCCTGCCTGGTTGTGGATCTATACATGTTTCCCCTTCCCTTTATTAGTTTGTCTGTCTGCTTGGCTCTCCTCAGGCTGTCTTCCTTTCTCTCTGTCAATGTCTATTGTTTCTTTCTGTGTGTCTGTCTTTCTCTGTGTGTCTCTCGGTCTCCGTCACTCTTTTACTCTCACTTTTTCTTCTCTGACTCTCTTATTTTGAGGTGAGCTTCAGATAACATCAAATTATTCATTTTAAAGTGAATAATTCAATAGTATTTAATACATTTATAATGTTTTATAACCATTAATCTATCTAGTTCCAAAATGTTTTCATCACTCCAAAAGGAAAGGCAGTACTCATCCAACAGTTGCTCCCCATTTCCTCCTTCCCAGCCACTGGCAACCACCAATCTGCTATCTGGTTTGCCTATTCTGGATAGTATATATAAATAGAATCATATAATCTGTGAATTGTGAGTCTGGCTTCTTTCTTTTTTTTAATTTCTTTATTGATTAAGGTATTATATATATGTGTGTGTGTGTGTGTGTGTGTGTGTGTGTGTGTGTGTGTCTTCAACCCTCCCATTAACTCCCCATCCTTCCCACCAATTATACCAATCACCTCCCTGTTTTCTGTGTCCATTGGTTAGGCTGTTTTCATTTAGCATATTAGTTTCAAGGTATTTCCACATTGTAGCATGCATCAGCCTTTCTTTTATTTTTCCCTTTCTTTTATTAATAATTTATTTTTAAATTAATTTGGAAACTTGATTACTATTTTACTGTCAAATTTAATACTCTACCAACAATCTTAGTTTACCCTGTAAATATTAGTGGAAAGGATTATTTGCATTCTTGAGTAGGTCCTGAGCATTTCTGGTGCTGGGCTGGATTTAGATATAGGGAAGCTGCTGTTGGTCAACTCTCTGTCTGTAACCTGGGTCTCGATCTGAACTGGGCCAAGTCTCTGTCTGTTATCTGGGTCCCAATCTGGGCTGGGTGTGGGAAGTGAAACAGCCATGAGGGAAGGAGACCTCCCTCAGAAAGGGGTGAGGGTTCAGGCTCCTGCAAGGTTGGTGGGGTGAGGGTCTGTGCCCCACCGCTGTTGACCCCCAAGTTTTCAGATTAATTTAAATTGGCTAATTGAAATAAGTGAATATTCAAGAAAATTTAATTGTACTGGACAAAAAGCTGTTTCTAAAGTATTAACTAAAATTTCTATTGGTAGTTCATCTCATGGTAAAATTGCTTAACATGCAATGAACCTAAAGCAGTCATATATTTGTGCAAAAAATTAAAATTTCAAATTACCAAGATTGCATTAAAAATTTACAAAAGCCTCCATTAATCAAAAAGAAGGGGGATAGTAGGGTAATATCATGTTAGGAAAAATATCCTGTTAGTAAATTACATCTAGAAAATTTTTACTTTAGAAAATTAATTTCATTTGTAATGCTAACAGCAAGACACCCATGAAAAACACACATGGTGTCGAAATAAGCCAAAGAAAAATCGTTTGGGCAAAAATAAAAAGGATCCCAAGTCAATTT
>PVJN01006409.1:0-75618 GCA_004026805.1 Lasiurus borealis
TGTTTTTACTACATTCACAAAGTTGTACATTAATGACCACTCCCTACGAATATTTTCATCATCCCAGGAAGAAATCTTGTACCCATTAGCAGTCATTCCCATCCTCCAGCTCCCCTACCCCCAGTCCTGGCAACAACTAATCTTTCTGTTTCAGCTTAGTCTAGATATTGCATATATATGTAGCCTTTTGTGTCTGGCTTTTTCACTTAATGTTTTCAGCGTTTATCCATATGGTAGCATGTGTGAGTATATCTAATTTAATCTGAGTACAACCACCTTTTTTTCAACAGATTTTATTTTTTAGAAGAGTTTTGGGTCCATAGGATTGAGCAGAAAGTGAAGAGTTCCCATATTCTACTTGAATCGAATGATAAAAGTATGTTTCATTCTGTAAGAAACTGCCAAACTGTCTTCCAAGGTGGCTGTTCCATTTGAACTGCCACCAGCAATGGATGAGACTTCCACTTCAACAACCATTTTTAAAAACTGTTCTCATGGGACTGCACACACAGGGAAGTGCATGCATCCTAAGCGGGCCGCTTGATGATGACCTGCAGCATCTAGGTCAAGGAACAGAACATCACCAGCAACCAAGAAGTCCGTGTGGCACTTTTTAAAGTTTTTATTGATTTCAGAGAGAGGAAGGGAGAAGGAGAGAGGGATAGGAACATAAATGATGAGAGAGAATCACTGATCCGCTGCCTCCTATATGCCCCACACTGGGGATCAAGCCTGAAAGCCAGGCATGTACCCCAACCAGGAATCAAACCATGACCTCCTGGTTCACAGGTCAACACTCACCACTAAGCCACACGGGTTGGGCCCTGTGACACACTTAACTAGTTTCTTATTACTAGATTAACACTTATTTATTGTAAAGGTTTAGATAATGTAGATAAGTAAAAAGAATATAATATAAATTACCCATAATCCCACCACTGAGCTAACCAAAGTTTAACATTCTGGTATAACTAAATCTGTTTTTACAAATATTGAATCAGTGTTTCATTATTTCCTATTCTGTAATGGCCATATTTACATGTCCTACATGCTATACAGTGGGACCTCGGGTTACATCCAATCTGTTCCTATGGCGCGACGAAGCGCGATTTTTGGCCTAAGTTGGAACCCACTTACATAAGCACCTACGTTACATGGAGCACAGACATAGCAGTAATGAAGTGAAACGGTAACAAAAATTAAAAGAAAGATAACAATTCCTGACCTTTACTTGGGGTAAATACAGTAAATAATAAAAATATAAAGCACATATGTACATACATTGAAATGATGGAACTCTTTTATAAATAAATTGGGAGATGGCGATGTAACCATGAAACGACGTACAACATACGTTGAGTCCAATGTAACCCGCTGACTGCCTGTAATTTTTTAATGCTGTAATTTTTTGAATGGTAGGCTGGATCCCAATCATTTCCCCACTTCACTCTTGCCTTATTTTGGCATCAATTTGTTTCTTTTCAGATCCCTAAGGATTCATCCCTTCTTCCTTTAGTCGAAGCTCACCGAGTGCAGCCTGTAGAGGGCAGCAAACGAGCACCGTTCTGCCAGCCTCTCCGAAGTGGGCACGTTTCCTGAGGATTCAATCTTTCGATTGATGAGATTTGCTCCTGAAGACAGATTTTCAAAGCAGCAGCTTCTCCTGATAGGAAAATGCTTTCAGTCCCTTTTTATCTCCTCAGGCAGAAGAAATGGCCCAAAAATATGTAGGTCAGGTTGGTCTCTGGAGGACTAGCCCAGGGCTCACTATTGTGTGTGTGTGTGGAGAGTAATGGGAGAAGGGAATGACTTAATTTATTATTCTAAATGGTTAAATGTCTTTCACTGAACTATTTTGATTTATTTTTTGAAAAGATGAACTATGCTATGAATTAATTGTTCATGAACCAAGGAATAAAGGAATCATTTTGAATAGAACACTAGGTATGTGGGCTGTATGTTTCTGTGTTTTAATCAGCTAAAAGCAAATGGGACTTGATGACATGGTTCTCTAAGGATTTCTGCTTCATTTCAGCCCAAATGAGATACCTGCCTTGAACTTGGTCTTCAGGGAAGAAATAGTGAATTCCCAAATGGGATCTTAAATTGATTTGTTTCTGCCAGGGGATGCAGCAAGACTAGTTTGGTTACTGCATTAGCCAGAAAGAATCCTTAGCTTTCTGCACAATCTCATTAGGAAGTGAAGCAGACGGAAGAATCACAGTCTTTTGTTTACAATTAGGGCAAGCAATGCACGCTCATCCTGCGCCTGCCTGGGAAGCAGGTTTCAGTTAACGGGTGGCCAAGATCCGAACACGGAGTATTTCTCACCCGCACACTGTCGGTTTGCCGCAGCCATGAATGAACTCTGAAGAGGTGTACGGTTTTGTATGATCATTCCAGCTTTTTTACATGTGGAGATCCTGAAGTATTTTGAGCCAGATTTGCTCAGTTATCCAAAGTCAGTACAAATAATTGTATTCGATCTGGGCCTTTTTAAAAAATATATATTTTATTGATTTTTTTACAGAGAGGAAGGAAGAGGGATAGAGAGTTAGAAACATGAATGAGAGAGAAACATCGGTCAGCTGCCTCCTGCACATCTCCTACTGTGGATGTGCCTGCAACCAAGGTACTGGAATCAAACCGGGGACTTTTCAGTCCACAGGCTGACTCTCTACCCACTGAACCTGGGTTTTTGAATCTCAAGCCATTTTCACCCACAAATCTCAATGTTACTGACAGACACTATTCAAACATACAACCTCTTGCCCTCAACTGGCTCACAGCGGGTGTGCTATCTCCCCCACCCTTACTCTACACCTGAAATGATACAGTCATGCATGGAATGACAGAATGAGACAATTTAGTTCACCCCCATTCCTTTTTGAGGAAATTAAGATACAGACTTATCTAAGGCCATAGTATGTAGTTTCAGAGGCAGGACTAGAATCCAAGGAGATTTTCCTCACAATTCTTTTTTTTTTTTAAATTTTTTTATTTTATTGATTTTTTTTACAGAGAGGAAGGGAGAGGGATAGAGAGAAACATCGATGAGAGAGAGACATTGATCAGCCGCCTCCTGCACACCCCCTACTGGAGATGTGCCTGCAACCAAGGTACATGCCCTTGACCAGAATCGAACCTGGGACCTTTCAGTCCACAGGCCGACGCTCTATCCACTGAGCCAAACCGGTTTCGGCCAATTCTTTTTTAAAAAAAACTGACTTCTAGAGAGAGGAAAGAGGGAGAGAAACATCAATGTGAGAGCCAAACATCCATCAGCTGCCTCCTGCATGCCCCCTACTGGGGATCGAGCCTGCAATCGGCATGTGCCCTGACCCGGAATCGAATGGGTGGCGACCTGTGGGTGCATGAAGCCCAACCAAGTAAGTCGCACCAGCTGGGGCCCTCCTGGTTCTTTTCTTTTTACACAACAAGACTCGTTGGAAGATGGTGAGGAAGAAGTCAGCCTGCAGTAACAGTGGAAACCAGCAGTGTACTGGCCAGGGGATCAGGAATGGTTCAATGCGGGGAGTGGAGAGTAGGGGAGACTGCCAGGGAGAGAAGGCAGGCTCTTTCACACCCAATGATGGCACGCTTCACCGGACCAAGTGAGGGCCTTAGGAACGCTCTTTTTGTCCACATTTCCCCCCGAGATGGAATTCTTCCCAAAACATTTGTCTCAAGAGGAACTTGATATTTTCTGAAGCTGGTGGTTCTCAGGTCTCTTCACTTTACATCTTTAGCTTCCCACCAGCAGGGCAGTCCCTAGTGCACTCTAGGTGCCCTCGGTTGGAATAACAAACATCTTCTAGTGACACTCCCAGTTTGTCACGCCTGGTTACATGGTTCTAACTGCATAAGCCCCGCTTTGGACATGACTTTTGGCCAGGCTCTCCCTCACTTGCTTCCTCGTTTCTGCTCTGCTGTCACAGCTTTAGTACGGAGGAGTCACAAAGGCAAAGAGGGACACACCCCTGGAAGCTTCCCGCTAACTCCTTTTCTTTTTCATGTGGTCATAAACTGCATACCCTCTCTCGCCTCCCCCTTCAACAATAGCCTCGCTGAGCACAGGACATCCCAAGCGCCGTGTGAAGCATTTTACCGGAGCTCGTAGGCATTAGCTTCACAGCAGGTGCTGGGGTGTACATAAAAGTCAGTCTTCTGTGAACACAACTTTTCCTGAGACGGTCAAAGGAAGGGCTGATAAGAAATTCAGTATTCTAGGTCAGGTGGCCTACTGTCCCAGAATGCCCCCTACTGAGGGGTTCCCTGAGATGCAGGCCTTTCAGTGCTCAAACCTGGATGAGCTGGTCACCCTGCTGCTGAGACTGGCAGAGGTTGCCACCAGAGATTAGTTAATCCCAGACATACTATCCTTGCCAAGATTCAAGATGGTGCTCTAAAATCCGGACTTTTTCATTTCATCCCCCCCCCACGAAACAGATTTCTACTTCACGAGGAAAGATTAAACTCATCCCAGAATGGAGAGCCGTTTGCTCGCCTCCCAATTTATTAGGAAAGGAGCACAGCTTGGATTGACAGCCTGGGTTTCCATCTATCTCTTGTTTCATACTAGTTAGGTGACTGAGGGCAGGTTGCTTTATCTAGCCTTCAGCCTTTTTGTAAGTGGGGATGACACTCCTTGGGTTGTTAGGAAACTTAAGCAGGGCAATGATGCGTGTGAAGCTCACAGCAGTGCCTGGCGCACAGATGTCAGCCACTGTCATTGGAATATGGAGGAGGGTGGAAAGACAAGCCGTCATACCTGCCAAACCTTTGTGCCCATTTACTCCTCTATCTAGAATCACAGGTCTCTCTCCCAGAACCACATTTCCCTTTTGTGTACCTGTTTGTTTTTTAAAGTACAAAAGTTTTAATTTACTTTATTTTTATTTATTTTTTTATTGATTTAAGAGAGGGAGAGATAGAAACATCAATGATGAGAATCATTGATGGGCTGCCTTCTGCACACTCCCACTGGGGATTGATCCCGCAACCTGGGCATGTGCCCTTGACTGGAATTGAATCTGGGAACCTTCAGTCACAGGCTGAGTATCCACTAAGCCAAATAAGCTAGGGCAAAAGTTATTATTATTATTATTTAAAAATATATATATTGCCAGGACCAGTTTGGCTCAGTGGATAGAGCGTCGGCCTTCGGAATGAAGGGTCCCGAGTTCAATTCCGGCCAGGGGCATGTGCTTTGGTTGTGGGTACATCTCCAGTGGGGGGTGTGCAGGAGGTGGCTGATCGATGTCTCTTTCTCATCCATGTTTCTAACTCTCTCTCCCTTCCTCTCTGTAAAAATCAATAAAATATATTTAATAAATAAATAAATAAATAAATAAATAAATATATAGTAGCGGTCCAGTGCACAAAGTTCATGCATTGGTGGGTGTGTTTGTTCCTCAGCCTGACCCCGCCCTCTTGCAGTCCGGAACCCCTCAGGGGATGTAGCAGTGCACCAAGCAGCAGGTGGCCAGGCACTGTGCCACTGCCGCGGAGTTGGGAGAGGCTCCCACTATGGCAGCTGTGCTTGCCAGCTGTGAGCCCAGCTTCTGGCTGAGCGGTGCTCCCCCTGTGAAAGTGCACTCACCACTAGGGGGCAGCTCCTGCATTGAGGATTTGCCCCTGGTGGCCAGTGCACTTCATAGCGATCAGTTGTTCCCCATTCAGTCAATTTGCATATTAGCCTTTTATTATATAGGATTTTATTGATTTCAGAGAGGAAGGAAGAGGGAGAGAGAGATAGAAACATCAATGATGAGAGAGAATCATTGATTGGCTGCTTCCTGCACACCCCACACTGGGGATTGAGCTACAATCAGGGCACATGCCCTTGACTTGAATCAAACTCAGGATCCTTCAGTCCTGGCTGTTGCCCTATCCACTGATCCAAACCAGCTAGAGCTTAAGTGCAAAAGTCTTGATGTAATAAAGCCTTTCTAAAGAAAGTGAGTGAGTATGCTTCCTTCTCCATTCCTTTGGGGAAATCATATTGATTAAACATTTACTACACAACAAACACTGTAGGAAGCATTTTACAATGCATTGATTCACCTAGTTTTTACAACCAAGCCTTTCTATGATCTTATGCACTCTTATTTCTTTTGAAAGATGATGATGCTGAAGCTTATGTAACTTGCCCAAATGTCACCTGGGGCGACCAGTCAGGTCCGTCCAGTTCCAATCTCACTCTCCCTCTTTAATGCTGCAGAAACCTGGATTTTGTTTTTTTTAATTTAATTTAATTTTTTTATTTAATAAACCTTTATTGTTCAGATTATTACTTTGTTTCTCTTTTTTCCCTCCATGGCTCCTCTCCACCTGGCTCCCACCCCTCCCTCTACCTTTACATTCCCCCACATTGTCCTCATCCATAAGTGTAAGATTTTTGTCCATACCTTTCCCCCTGAGAATTGTCAGTTCACTCCCTTTCTATGCCTCTGATTCTTTATATTCACCAGTTTATTCTGTTCATCAGATTTTTAATTCACTTAATTTTTAGATTCATTTGTTGATAGATATGTATTTGTTGTTCATAATTTTTTTTTTTTACAGAGAGGAAGGGAGAGGGATAGAGAGTTAGAAACATCCATGAGAGAGATATCAATCAGCTGCCTCCTGCATGCCCCCTACTGGGGATGTGCCCACAACCAAGATACATGCTCTTGACCAGAATCGGATCTGGGACCCTTGAGTCCACAGGCCAATGCTCTATCCACTGAGCCAAACTGGTTTTGGCTGTTGTTCATAATTTTTGTCTTTATCTTTTTCTTCTTCCTCTTCTTAAAGAATACCTTTGGCATTTCATATAATACTGCATTGGTGTTGATGAACTCCTTTAGCTTTTTCTTATCTGTGAAGCTCTTTATCTGCCCATCAATTCTGAATGATAGCTTTGCTGGGTAGAGTAATCTTGGTTGTAGGTTCCTGCTATTCATCACAATGAATATTTCTTGCCACTCCCCTCTGGTCTGCATAGTTTCTGTTGAGAAATCAGCTGACAGTGGTATGGGTGCTCCCTAGTAGGTAATGAACTGTTTTTCTCTTGCTGCTTTTAATATTCTCTTTGTCTTTTGCTCTTGGCATTTTAATTATGATGTGTCTTGTTGTGGTCCTCTTTGGATTCCTTTTATTTGAGATTCTGTGAGCTTCCTGGACTTGTAAGTCTATTTCTTTCACCAGATGTGGGAAGTTTTCAGTCATTATTTCTTTAAATAGGTTTTCAGTATCTTGCTCTCTCTTCTTCTGGCATCCCCATAATTCCGATGTTGGTAAGTTTGAAGTTGTCCCAGAGGCTCCTTACACTATCTTCACATTTTTGGATTCTTTTTTTCTTGCTTTTCCAGTTGAGTGTTTTTTGCTTCTTTATATTTCAAATTTTTTTACTGGATTCTTCCCTTCCTCTAGTCTGCTGTTAGGTTTCTGTATAATACTTTTTATTTCAGTCAGTGTATGTTTAATTTCTAGTTGGTTCTTTTTTTATCTCCTCTTGGGTCTTGCTAAATTTATCCATCTTTTCTAGGAAATTGTTGAAAAACTTTATAGCCGTGGTTTTGAACTCTATATCCAGTCACTTGTTTTTCTCCATTTCTTTTGTTTGTGATCTGTTCGTCTATGCATTTTCGCTATGCCGGGAGATACAAGACTTGCAAAACTGCAAAAGCCTCTCTGTTGAGCTTTGAATGGGGTGAAGTCTCAGGGCTTAGGAGACAGCCTTGGCTTCCAGTCAGTCTCACCCTACGAAGCCCCTGGGTCTCAAGTGTCTCTCGGTAATTACTGGAGCCGTCTCTGTGCACACACGTGTGCCTCTAGACCACTGCCTTTCCTATTCCCCTGAACTCTGGGACCTGTATGAATCCGGGTCCCCAGGCTCTCACCCAAAACTGGGGTTCAGTACAGTTAGAAGTGGCACAGTTGGGAGGTTCTGTCTCCCCTCCACTAGAGAAAGCCAATGGAACAATCAGCACTCTGTCTTCTGTGCACAGTGGTGTGTGCGCCCCTAGACCTCTGCCCTTTGTGGCTCCCCTAAATTTCTGTGCACTCCTCCCCTTTCACAGTCCAGACTCCCCCTGTATGAGTCTCGTCTGGACCTGGGGTTCAGTGCTGTAGGATAAGGGGTTCAGTGCAGTTGGGAGTCTCCATCTCCCTCCCACAAGAGGAAGCCAGCCAGGCACTCCAGCACCCGCTCTCCATGTGCGCGTCTCAGTACCTCAGGTTTTTGCAGCTCCTCTTGAGTCTCTGTGAGCCCCTCTCTTTCCTTCTAATTATAGAATTTCCACTCAGCCAACTTTCCTGTGGTTCTGGATGATGTCCATTCTGTCTTTTTGTTGTAGTTTTGAAATTGTTGTGCGAGGCAGCAATTTATGTGTTCACCTATGCCGCCATCTTGGTTTCTCTCGGAAACCTGGACTTTGGGAGGGATGATGGGCAAGACACAAAAAACTTCCAGAAGTCCCCAAGCTAGGTCCCCTAAGATGAATAAGCATTCACCAGCCTGGGGGTAGGGGGAGCATCCCAAACAGAGAGAACAACAAATGCAAAAGCATGGAGGTCAAACCTGCAAATACCTTCACCTTTATTTTATTTTTTAAAAATATATTTTATTTATTTTTTTACAGAAAGGAAAAGAGAGGAATAGAGAGTTAGAAACATCCATGAGAGAGAGACATCAATCAGCCGCCTCCTGCACGCCCCCTATTGGGGACATGCCTGCAACCAAGATACATGCCCAATTGAACTTGGGACCTTTCAATCCACAGGCCAACACTCTGTCCACTGAGACAAACCAGTTCGGCTTTACCTTCACCTTTAAAAAAAAAGGCTTGAAAGTGGGGGTGGGCATTCAAGTGTGGACGTGGGACACCCCAGAGGCCCTGGTTCCACCCAGAATTCCTGGCCCTTGGCCATTCTTCCCTAGCACCCCTTAGAGGCCCAGCCCCCCACTTTCCCGGCCTCCTTTCGCCTTCCCGGGGGTGAAAGCAATGAAGGTGTTACCAACTGGAAGCTGGTGGGACCTGCGGGAGGCGGGCGAATGTGGGGGGGTGAGGGGCCTCCTGACGGCCAGACTGCGGGAGGTTGGGCCACACACACGCACGGGTGTTCGCAGGCTTCTCCCACTCAACCTCCTGGGGCCTCTCCTTCCCGGGCTGCCACTTCGGGGAAACAGCCAACCACCGCGCCTGCGCTGGCGCCGTCCGCCATCCGAGAGGGCCGGGGCCTGAGCCTGGGAGGTGCAGGTAGGCTGGAAGCAGGATCTGTTCACCAATAGCAAAGAGGAACAGAGAGCCACATGCCCTTCAAGTGTCCAATCACATTTTCACAGCCCTGGGTGTGGCTGGCGGGTTGAGGATCATGTGGATGAAAAGGTAAATACTGCCACGTGGTTTATTCTTTGCAGCAAACCATTGCACCACACTGTCTCTAAGGTTTGAGGCGCGGGAACCAGGAATGGAGACCAAGGCATGTTAAAAGAGGCGCGTTAATGAGCGAGATAGAAAAACCAGGATTGGAGGAGAAGCAGGAGGAGAAGCACCCACCAGGCTGTCTCCCGGCAGACAGGGGCGAACTGTAACATGTGCAGAGGTGAACACGCCTTTTGAGAGGAGGAACAGGAAGGGGTGGGGCCCAGGGCACTTGGCACGTGCTGATTGGTGGTTCAATGTCTCAGGAATGTCTTAGCCGCAGACTCAGGTTAGGTCATACTCCGCCCACCAGCTGGGGGGAGGGAGGACCTATCAGTCTCTTCATTAAACAGTTAATGAGTGTGTGAGGTGTGTTAAGCACTGTGGCTCCTATTTAACACCATGCTATAATCCCAACTGCAAATTACTCTCAGTGCAGTATATTTATTTTTTCATTTAAATCATCCCAGCCACTGTTGTAATGTTTCCCATAGGAGCACTTGTTTCTCCTCCTCCTCCTCCCCCTCTTCCTTCTCCTCTCTCCCTCCCCGACCCTCCCCCCCCTTTCTCTCCTTCTTCTCTCTCTCTCCTAGTCCTTGAGATAATGAAAAAATGAAGGCTTTTACATCAGAGGATATTTTTAGAGTCCAGCTTGAGTACTCAGGTGCCTCTGTTCTCTCTGCTGTTTGTTTTATAATTGTAAAGAAAAAAGTGGGGATAAGTAGTCTTCTAATAATCTGACCTTCCTTCCTTGGGGGGAGGGGGGCCTTGCAGTTGTTTCCCATTGAATGGATGAATGAAATGAGGGAGAAATTGGGCCAAAAGACAAACCCACACTTACTCCCTTCTTGAAAAGACAAGTACACATTGCCCACCATACACCCAGCAGTGGCTGCTGTTCTGTCAGCCTCCAGTGGTTTAAAACGTCTCAGTGGTGGCTTCTCATAGTCTTTATTGTCCTTTCTCATTTTTGCTTTTCTAATTCAGTTTTCTTCTTTCCCCTCCCCACTCTACCTGGTGAATTTTGATGCTAACGTAGTCATAAATCCTAGTGGAGAAAGTTGGCTTAGTGGCTAAGAGTTCAGGCATTGCCACCAGGCAGGTCTGGTCAAATCCTGACTATGCCAATTGTATGATCACAGGGGAGTGACTTCTCTGAGTTTATAGCGTCTCATCCATAAAATGGGGGAATAATATCGACCTCACAGAGCTGGTTTGAATATTGAATGAGATGGGATGTGGAAAGCCCTTAGCAGAGTGATATGGAGTAAGTGACCTAGAAGTAGAAGCTGTTATTGTTTATTATTTTTTAATACATATGTATATATTTATTTCAGAGAGGAAAGGAGAGGGAGAGATAGAAATATCAATGATGAAAGAGAATCATTGACCGGCTGCCTCTTGAACGCCCCCTACTGAGGATTGAGCCCAAAACCCGGACATATGCCCTTGACCAGAATAGAACCCTTCAGTCCACAGGCTGACACTCTATCCACTGAGCAGAACCAGCAAGGGCTGTTTACTATGTTTGATGACTGCGATGTAAAAATCAGCTTGTAGAGTGTGATAAAGTCTCTGTAAGGCTTAGAAAAGAAAAAAGGTTGTAGGAAAAATGGTTTTACGTGGTTGAAAATAGAGGCAGAAAAATGAGAGGAGAGACCAGGCTGGAACTGAAACAAGAGCTCACTGCTTCAGGCAGGGTAAGGGATGGTGAAGAGTGTGGTTCTATTGGGCTCCCTGGGTTCAAATCCCATCTTTGCTACTTACTTGGCATAGCTCTGGGCAAGTGGCCTCTCCTATTTATTGAGCGGCAGCTTAGATAAGGAGGATTTACTAGCAGTGTCAAAACCTGGGCATCCCAGGAAATTTTGAGACACACAGTCCTGGCAAAGAGTAAACCATCAGGGTGCTCCCTTCCTGGAAATATCCGAGTGATTCACCTTCCAAGGCTGGAAGAATGATGCTCACGGAGGACTGGGAAGAGGCCCAGTCGTGCTCAGCAGATAGAGAATAAAACAATCTCCAGACTCGAGGCCTTTCAACAAGGTGCTTTACTGGAGGGCACAGTGTAAGGCGGAGCCACGGGGGAAACGGAGGCTGCACTCAGTCCTGACAGTGCTTCTTGGTGTCCAGGTTCTTGTGCTCCTTGTTGTAAGGGGCCTTGGAAAAGCAGATGGCAGCGTTGCGGTCGCATTCACAGATGAAGGCCTGGCAGGGTTTGTTTTTGCCTGGAAAAAGAGCAAGAGAAGAGGCCTGAGCCAAGGTGGATTCTGCTGTCTACAACCCAGGAAAAAATAACTGGAATAATTCCGTGGCCATTCCATCGGTGCAAATTTAGGGCTGACAAATTAAGCAATTAAAATGCCAGAATTTCAGATAAACAATTATGCAAGGTTTGGGACATAGACTAAAAAATTGTTTGTTGTCTATGTCAAAGTCAAATTTAACTGGGCAACCTGCGTTTATCTGTTGATCCTAGGTGTGAGCTCAGCCTTTTGGAAAGTCTTGTCTATTTCGCACCATATAGCTACAGACCTCTGATAACATAGGTAAGCCATTGTAAACCATATGGAAAACACTAAAGTGTACACTTAAGGCAGCAAGGTATTTTAAATTTCAACTGAGTGAAGTTTAGTAAGTCAGTTTCTCTACGTTAAAGCTCATATTTGAAAAATAATAGAATATTATACAGACATTTACAATAATTATATCTATATGTGGAAATATATTTTAGAGAGGAAGGGAGATGGGGAGAGAAATAGAAACATCAGTGATGAGAGAGAATCATTGACCATTTGCCTCCTGCTTAACCCACACTGGGGATCGAGCCTACAACCGGGCATGTGACCTAACTGGGAATCAAACTGTGACTTCCTGGCTCAACCACTGAGCCACGCTGACTGGGCCTAATAGATTTTCTTGAAGGAAAAAATAATTAGTAAAGCCTAAAAAGTTGAAAAAAAAAGTATATTATATCTAATTGGTTATCTCTGGGTAATAAGATTATAGGTGCCTTCCACTTTCCATGACATATATTTCTGAAATTATATTACTTTGGCCTTGTTTACTTTTATAACCAAAAGAAACAGCACAGTTAGCATTTAAAATGCATTTGAACTTTACTATCCATAAATTAACTGTGTATCTATGCTTACCTTCAATCATTTTATTCAAGTTTTGTTTTTTTTCTGCTCCTTTCCTTTAAAAACCACAAATGAATTGTGGGTAAGCTTCTTCTCCTAACCCTTACCCCAACTCCTTTGACACACTTCCCACCAGTGGAAGTTTCAGGTCATTGAGAAAATGTCTTTTTCTCACTACATTCTTTAACTCACACACACATTCCCTCCATCTCTCCACCATTCTCTATCTTCTCTCTCTGCTTTATTTTCTCTATAATACTTACCAACACCGAATGTATTTATGTTTTTTCTTTATTTTCTCTCTCTGCAATAGAGAGTGGAACCCAGTTCAGTTGTTTACCGAGATATCCCTACGGTTGTGGGTTTGATCCCACAATTCAGAGAGATGAACTGGAGGCATGACACGTTCCTTCTGATGGTGGTGGGGTTCTAGGTAATGTTTTCCGTGGCACCTTTGGACTGGGATTGTGGTTATTCTGATGTTGTTTGTACAGTAGTAACAACACCTTTCAGCTGTCTGCTCCTCAGATCTGCCTTGTGGAGGGACACATTTCATCCTGAGGCTGCATCACTTACTGGTTAAAACCAGAGACTTCGAGGAAAGAAGCAACTGGGTTCAGATGTTAGCCTGCCACTGAGCCGCTGTGTGATTTTTGGACAAGTGGCTATTTTTGAGCTTCAGCTTCCTGACCTGTAAAATGGAGCTAATAAAACCTACCTCACACACACACACGCCTTACCTAGCACCTGGCGTGTAATAAGAACCTAATAAATGCTAGTTCTGGACTCTTTTTATGAAATAATAAAACAGTATAACATGGTAGTTAAGAGCAGAGGCTTTTGAGTCATACAGACCTGTGTTCAATAACCAAACACTCTTTACGAGCCTTGGTTTCCTCATCTGTAAAATGGGGATCACAATGGTACAGTTCCTGGCACCAAGTAATTGGTCAACAAATGG
Source organism: Lasiurus borealis (assembly GCA_004026805.1). Taxonomy (NCBI): domain Eukaryota; kingdom Metazoa; phylum Chordata; class Mammalia; order Chiroptera; family Vespertilionidae; genus Lasiurus; species Lasiurus borealis. The sequence continues at coordinate 13,518 of PVJN01006409.1, forward strand.
TAGCTATTGCCACTATTATGTTCCCTCCTGCCCACTGAGGGCCTACAAGCCACCAGGGTGAACTTACTGCTGCAGGTGATCTCTGAGCCAGAGCATTTGTATGAGTAGCTTTTGGTGTAGGGGTTGTCCAGGAGGAATTTGCAGGTGTCCAGCTTCTTGGCTTGGTCGTAGCAGCGGTCGTGTGTCTGGCAGCACCTGCGGGTGAGGAGGGGGGAGAGCTGAGGCAGGAGCAGGCGCGGGCAGCAGGTCCTCCCGCGTCTGCAGCTGCTCTTCCGGGAACAGGTGGGATGTTTTAGCTGACAGGCTCCGGGAGACCTCGGTGTTGTGGCTTGGAGAAGTACAAGGCCTTTTCTCATGTTTATTGAAGGCAGTTTAAAAAGTGGTTGCAGGAAGACTGATCACCTAGTATTCTGAAGATGCCCATGCAGTCGTTGCTGTGATGGTTTGTATGGCAATGTCCTGCCAGGAGAGGGCAGCCGCACCCACTACCTCACATCCCCGCATTCTGTGCCCCATCCCCAAGAGTGAGCGTTGCATTTAGAGTCCTCCTGAACATTTGCTGAGATGACAGGAGGTGAAAATAGGTTATTCTTAGCAAGTCTGCAATCCCCTTCCTGTGCTTCCTAGTGAGGGTCCTTGGCTCGTGCCACCCCCCGCCCCCACGGGCCCCCCAGCCCCCTGCAGATCAAGCACTCACTTGTCCAGTTCATCCACGGGGGTACCGGATCCGCCCAGGCCACAGTAGCAGCCGTAGTTGTTGTAATCTTTCAAGGGGTCACTCTCAGGCATCGTGCACTTGATCATGTTGCGGAACTGCCACACCGCCCGCGTGCTGATGCCGCCCTCGGCGGCACACACTGCAAGGAGACAGCGGCTTCAAGTTCGCCCTGTGGGCCCTGCAGCGTCCTGGGGCTCACGGCCACCAGCCTGTGCTCTCAGGACCCTGCTGCCCACTCTGACGCTGGCAGCTGCCTCCTCAGAACACAGCTCGACACAGAAACCTGGCAAAGTGACTACGGACTTCTTAATGAAAACTTAAAAACAAAACGTATGTATTTGTAAATGGAGGTCAAATTCACCTAACAGGCCCTGGCCGGGTAGTTCAGTTGATTAGAGTGTCGTCCCACACCAAGGTTGCGGGTTTGATCTCTGGTCAGGGCACATACGAATCAACCAATGAATGAATGCATAAATATATGGAACAAAATATCTGTTTCTCTCTTTCTCTGTCTCAAATCAATCAGTTTAAATTAAAAAATACTTATATAGCCCTGACCGGTTTGGCTCAGTGGATAGAGCGTTGGCCTGCGAACTCAAGGGTCCCGGGTTCCATTCTGGTCAAGGGCATGTACCTCGGTAGCAGGCACATACCCAATAGGGAGTGTGCAGGAGGCAGCTGATCGATGTTTCTCTCTCATCAATGTTTCTAACTCTCTATCCCTCCCTCCTCCTCTCTGTAAAAAAAAAAAAAAAAAAAAAAAAAAAATCAATAAAATAGATTTAAAAAATATTTACATAACAAAATTTACTATTTTAGTCACTTAAAGTGCACAATTCAATGTACAATTCACAGTTGTGCAAATATCACACTATTGCCAGAACATTTTTATCACCCTTAAAGAACACCTTGTACCAATTAGCAAAAGCTCCACCTCCCTTCTGGCACTCCCATTCTGCTTTCTGCCCTACGGATTTGCCTGCTCTGAACACTTCATATAAATGGAGGCATACCACATGTGACCTTCTGCTACTGGCTTCTTTCACTAGCATCACGTTTCTAAGGGTCATTTATGCTATAACATGTGTATTAGTACTTCCTTTCCAAGCTGAATTATAGTCCTCTGTATAGGCCACATTTTAAAAATATATATATTTTATTGATTTTTTTACAGAGAGAAAGGGAGAGGGATAGGGAGTTAGAAACATTGGTCAGCTGCCTCCTGCATACTCCCTACTGGATATGTGCCCGCAAGCAAGGTACATGCGCTTGACTGAAATCAAACCTGGGACCCTTGAGTCCGCAGGCTGATGCTCCATCCACTGAGCCAAACCAGGTAGGGGTATAGGCTACATTTTGTTCATTAGTCATTTGAAGGACATTTGAGTTGTTCCCACTTTTTCACTATCTTCAATAGTGCTGCCATTAACACTTGTGTACTAGTTTTTGTGAACATATGTTTTCAATGAGGATGATTTTAAACTATCACCATTAGCTGAAAACTGTTTGGCTCAGTGGTTAGAGCATCGCCCTGTGGACTGAAAGGTCCCAGGTTCGATTCTGGTCAAGGGCATGTACCTTGGTTGCAGCACACCCCCAGTGGGGGGCGTGCAGGAGGAAGCTGATCGATGTTTCTCTCTCATCGATGTTTCTAGCTCTCTATCCTTCTCCCTTCCTCTCTGTGGAAAGTCAATAAAATATGTATATATATATATATATATATATAAATATATATATATATATATATACATGTATATGTGTATATATATATATATATATATATATTTAAATATATTTTTATTGATTTTTTTTTTTTACAGAGAGGAAGGGAGAGAGATAGAAAGTCAGAAACATCGATGAGAGAGAGACATCGATCAGCTGCCTCCTGCACGCTCCCTACTGGAGATGTGCCCACAACCAAGATACGTACCCTTGACCGGAATCGAACCCGGGACCCTTCAGTCCACAGACCGATCGATGCTCTATCCACTGAGCCAAACCAGTTTCGGCAAAATATGTATATTTTTAAACTATCGCCATTATTTATTCCACAAACATTTATTGAGCACCTACCATGGACTAGGAGCTCGAGCTACATCAGGGAACAAGTAAAACGTCTATAACCTCATTGAGCTTAGATCCCAGTCAGGAGGAAAGCCAATAAACAATAAACATAATAAAAAAGGAGATCAGGCCCCAGCCGGTGTGGCACAGTGGACAGAATGTCAGCCTGCCGACCGAAGGGTCCTGGGATAGATTCCGGTCAAGGGCACATGTCTGGGTTGAGGCTTGATGCCCCAGAAGGGGGCATGCAGGAGGCAGCCTATCAGATCAATGATTCTCTCTCATCATTGATGTTTCTATCTCTCTCTCTCTCTCCCTTCATCTATGAAATCAATTTAAAAAAATATATATATATATATATTTTTTACAAAAAAGGAGATCAGATAATGTGCTAGAGAGTGAAAAAATTGGCCCAGGGTAAGAAGAATCTAAAGTAGGGGTTAAGTGGGGACTGTGGGGCTGAGGTGGGGCAGGAGGAAGAGTGAGGAGGCCTCGGTGGCCTCCCACCGCAACAGGACAGCCTCTTGTGCTGCCTCAGGCTCCCACACCCGCTGCTCCCTCTGCCTGCACACTTGTCATCTCACTTTAAAAGGCTGGAAGATCCTGGTTAAAAGCCACCTCCTCAAAAGGCCTGTCCTGACCACCCAAGCTACGTGGCTCCCCTCTATCCCTTTTCTTCCTGTTCTTTGTTCATAGTACCTCCTGCAGTCCGTCCTCTGCTTATTTACTGCCTCCCTCTCATAGGACTGTACACTCAAGGACAGGCCTCAGGGCTTCTATTCCGCAGGACCGGACATTGGGCCTGACACATAGTAGACACTCAACAAATATGTGATGAGTTAAATGAATGAAATCCTCAATATGTGAATTAAAGTTCTTGTCATATAGTAGGTGCTCAGTAAATATCAATTTAAGAAGTTAAAAAGGTCTACCTCTGGCTGAGAGTTTGTCTAAGCTTGGGCCTCTAGACACAGGGAAGCAGGATCCCTTCACCCCATTTGCAGAGCCTGACCCTGTGAGATGTGGTGCCCTAAAAAGAAGATGGCATGAAATGATTTTGGGGTCCTGTTTATTTTCTTTTTAAAAAAATATACTTTATTGATTTTTTACAGAGAGGAATAGAGTTAGAAACATCAATGAGAGAGAAACATCATCAATCAGCTGCCTCCTGCAAACTCCCTATTGGGGATGTGCCCACAACCAAGGTACATGCCCTTGACTGGAATCAAACCTGGGACCTTTCAGTCCCCAGGCTGACTCTCTATCCACTGAGCCAAACCAGTTAGGGCTTGGGGTCCTGTTTCAATCAGCCATCACTGTTGTCTCTTTGCCCCCTGCCTTGCCCTTTCTTTCCTTGGCCTGTGACACTGGGCCCACTCCATGTGCTTAGACCCCAGGGCAGAGGAAAGGCAGCAGCTGGTCACCCTGACCTACAGCAGCCTCCATGCAGCAGCCCAGCTGGCAGAGGCTGTGTCCTGGAGCAGGAGCCTGGAGCCTGCTCAGATCAGAGTAGCGGGGCTGTCATGGCCCATCTCCAGACCCTCCTCCTGCTTCCCTGTTCTCTCTCTCTCTGATCCCATCAGCTCTGTCTTTTCGGAGGCCAGTCCCATAAAGCTGCTTTGTGTGTGTTCCTCCGACAGGGGCATGGTTCATTCATCTCGGTCTGATACCTTGGTGGCTTTGATACCATCATTGTTGAATGAATGAATGAGTGAATGGATGGATGAATGAGATGGGGATGTGTCAGATTCCATTTATTCATTCAATCAACAGTGGAAACAGAACTGTCTCTGCTCTCATAGAGCCCATGTAGATGGGGGTGGGGATAGGGTAAAAATAAAAAACCAACAAGATACCAATTGCAAGCAAAGATAGGTGCTGGGAAGATGGGACCTTGTACCAAGGCAATATGGTAGAAAGAAAGAAGAGGGGTCTTTGTTTGCCTGGATGCGTAGGGTGGGCCTTTTTGAGAGAGGTTACCTGAGGTCACACCTGAAGGTTGAAGGGTGTCAGCTTCAGGGGGAGTTGAGGGAATCCCAATATGGGAGCTCTTAAGCCCCACAGGGAGCTCTGAATAAAGACTCCAAGTCTGGCCCAGCTGGCATGGCTCAGTGGTTGAGCATTGACCTATGAACTAGGAGGTCACAGTTGGATTCCCGATCAGGGCATATGCACAGATAGTGGGCTCGATCCCCACTGAGGGGTGTGCAAGACGCAGCCGATCAATGATTCTCTCTCATCATTGATGTTCTATTTCTCTCTTCCTCTCTGAAATCAATAAAAATATTTTAAATTAATAAAGTAAAATAAATAATAAAGGTTTCCAGGTCTGGCCAGCCCTGTGACCTGTGACTCCTGTTCTAAAAGAGTTGAAATCAGCCCAAGAAGTGGGTGGAGCTGGAAAGACTTGCCTACCTGTGAGCAGAGCAGCCAGCACAAGGAGTTTCATCCTGTCGTGAAACTGATGAGCGAGAAAGGACTGACTCCATCTGAGAACTGCCTTCTTATAGTCACCCCGAGGCCCCAAGATAAGGCTGTAGTGTTTGCTTTGCTCCCTGCTGACTTCAGGTTGTCCTTGAGTCTGTCTGCTTTGGGTGACCACACGCACGTAAGCCCTGCCAGTAAGAGGCGTATGTATTTGTCATCCGCACTTTCTAAGGAAAGGGGTTATTTCTGGAATCACATTTCTTGGAATCTTGACCCTCTTACCCTCCCTTTGGCACTCAGTCCAGTTTCATCGCTGATGGGTGGGGTGGGTGGGGGTGGTGGAAAAGCCATCAACACCATCAACTTGGTGTTGCCTCCATGTCTTCTCATGTGCCTGGGTCTGAGTGGTGGGTCCCGTTGAATGGTGCCATCAATCGTGCACTTGGCAGGTGAGGAAGCCGATTCAGAGAGGCAAAGTAATTTGCTCCAGTCACACAGCCAACAAATGGCAGCATAGGGACTCAAACTTAAGTATGACTGATTCTAAGGCACACGTTTTATTTTATTTCCCCCACTGTACCAACACCAGCTTACTCCCCACTCCCCACTCCCCATGGTGGGTTTGTAAGAAAACCCCCAAAGAAAAACCCCAAAAGACTTACAGAATAAAACTGTTTTAAGAACTATTGTATCAAATGTCTACATGACCCAACTGGCATGGCTCAGTGGCTGAGCATTAACTTATTAATCAAGAGGTCACAGTTCAATTCTTGGTCAGGGCAATTGCCTGGGTTACAGGCCCAATGCCCAGTGTGGAGCGTGTAAGAGGCAGCCGATCAATGATTCTCTCTCATCATTGATGTTTCTCTTTCTCTCTCTTCCTTTCTCTCTGAAATCAATAAAAATATATATACTAAAATATGTCTAAACAGTAGGTGGCAAACTGCGGCTCTTGAGCTGCATGTGGCTCACGAGCTGCAGTTTGCCAACCACTGGTCTAACATAACACTTGGGGGGTGAATTTCACATAGCATAAATTAACCGTTTTATTTTTAAAGTGTGTGACTCAGTGGTGTTTAGTGCATGCACTCACAGTGTGGGACAACCATCACCTCGACCTGTTCCCAGGCGTTTCGCCCTCCCCAGCAGAACCCTGTCCCCACAGCACTCGCTCTCCCTCAGCCCGGGCAGTCACGATCTGCTGCTGTCTCTCTAGGTCTACCTTTTCGGGATATTTCACACCATATAGGCATAATCTTTTGTAATTGGTTTACTTCGTGCTTTCCCATTGAGCTCCCATGTGATCTCTGCAGCAAACCCTGTTTTAATTTTATTTCCATTTTATGAGCATTTTATCTCAGCATAGTACATTTGTTATGATTAATGAACCAATATTGATATGTTATTACTCTCCAATGTAGTGTTCATAATCTCAAACCCACGGCTTACTTACAATTCCTTAGTTTCTAAGTTTTTACCAAATGTTTTTTCTTATTTTTTTAAAAAATATTTTTTATTGATTTTTTACAGAGAGGAAGGGAGGGTTAAAAACATCCATGAGAGAGAAACATCGGTCAGCTGCCTCCTGCATACCCCCTACTGGAGATGTGCCCACAACCAAGGTACCATAATCGAACCTGGGACCCTGCAGTCCGAAGGCTGATGCTCTATCCACTGAACCAAACCAGTTAGGGCTCGAATGTTCTTTTTCTGTTCCGGAATCCAGTCCCAGAGAGCTCCTCATTTCAACTGTCCTGTCTCCTGAGGCCAAGCTTGGCTGGGGCGGTTACCAGACCCCCTTGTCCTTGCTGACCTTGACCCTCTGGGACAGCCAGGTGTCTCCGAGGCCAAGGTGGAATGCGTCTGATGTTTGACTCCTGATTCCGCTGGAGGTGAGGGGGTGAGGGAGAAGGATCACAGAGGAAATGTGCCGTTTTCATCACTGCCGTCTTCTCTCGAATCCTCTTACCCTGCTTGCACCTTGGCCACTGTCTGGAGGAGGGGGGACCCCGGCACTTCCCCTGCCGGTTCCCTGCACCTTCGAGGGGAGTGGCGGGTGAGGGGGAGTCCATGGCCTCCCCACCGCTGCCGGCTGGCCCCGGGGTTCCTCTCCCTTGAACAGGCCCAGGCGCGAGGAAGTCTAGGGCTGTCCTGTTTCATCTCAAGCCCCAGGAAAGGCCCTTTGGCAGCTCCGAGTAGGCAGATGGGGAAACTGAGGCCCGAGAGGGGCAGTGGCTGATTTGCTTAGGCCTGATTCTGCTCCCTTGGCCTTGGGCTTTTCTCCTGCCACCTGTCCCTTACCCGTTTCTACATCTGTGCAATATGGTAGCCATCAGCCAGCCACAGGGCTGTTTCAATCCATTACAATCAAACAGTATTAAAAATCAGCTTCTCAGTTACACACCCCGCATTGCAAGTGTTCGGCAGCTACATGTATGTGGCTGGCGGCTGTCAGGGGGTGGCACAGAGACTATTTCCGTCATGACAGAAGGTTCGATGGGACAGCTGGGCAGGATGTCACAGAGGCTGGGGGCGGGAGGGGGGTGGGGGAGTGGGGGGAAGGGAAGGCATGGCCAGCAGAATGCTAAATCCTGCATGTGCGTTCTTTGGGGTCAGAATGAAAGAGGACTGGGCACTCCTGTGGGGTGTCTGAGAAAGGAGCCTTAGCTGGTGCTAGGCTAAGAGTATTACACTGCCTCTATGCCAGGTCCCATGCTAAGAACCTGGCACCGACCTCTGAGGTGGGTCCAATTACAAACTCCATTTCACAGAGAAGCCGATGGAGGCTCAGAGAGGTTAAGGAACTGTTCCAGTGTCACACAGCAGGGTCAAGAGGTGAGTTGGATCTGGTGCTTACACCACAATATCATCTCAGGACAGGGAATTGTAGTCGTGGCTAGGAGTGTGGAAAGCCCCTGGAGGCCAGAGGAGGTTAGCCCTGCCCACTTCCCTTCCTTTCCCCTCCCCCAGCCAGCTGGAGGCTTTCCACAAAGGCAGGCTGCACAAATTCCCACATGCAATTGAACATTCCGTTTCTGGAAAGAGACCTGCTAGTGTGACAGTCCAAACCTCTGCGGGGGACACAGAGGTGGAGAGCTTTGCTCAAGCCCCTGCACTCTGTATCATGACCTTCTGCTGCCCCAGGTTCCATGCACAGGTGTGTGCCACACGGCTTCTCCCAGCCTGGGAAAAGCACACGCTCCAGTGGAAAAAACAGCTAAGGATAGCTTCCTGGCTCCTTCAGGTGACGGCATACCCACACCGCAGCAAGGTCACACTGGCCCAGTCCCTAGAAGACAAGGTTCCCGCGTCCAGGAAATGCTTAAAAGCAGCTACAGTTTGGTGAGTGCTTCTGTGTGCCTGGCATTGTGTTCCGAGTTCTATATACATTGTTTGTCAGCCTTAATCTTCGGGCACAGCTATTATTGTTTCATCCTCTTCCCCTAGTTAAAAATATGATAAAACACGTCCAAAGAGCTTAGGTAACTTGCTTAAAGTTACACAGCTTGAGAGGGGTGGAGATAGGATTTGAACCTGTGTGTACCTGCCTCTTTGTCCAGGGCTCTCTTCAATAATAATGACAATAATAATAATAATAATAATAATAGCAACAAGAGCAGCAGCAAACATCCTTTTAGTACTGAGAGCTTTACACAGGTTAGCCTGCTATCAAATGCTATTACAGATGAGCACATTGAGGCAGCATTCCAAAGTACTGACACCTTTTCCATACCCAAAGTCACCATCCTCAGCATCTGGGTTTTTATAAATCTCCTAACTTTTCTAGCGGCATCCATTCTCTACCTCTCTTCTCCATCACAGATATTCTGGATATTAACCTCTCCTCTGACAGATGAATTGCAATTATTTTCTCCCATTCCTCAGACTGCCTTCACTTCGTTGTGTCCTGGAATGCACAAAAGTTTTCACATTTGAAATAGTCCCATATGTCTCTTTTGCATTAGTTGCCTGTGCTTAAAAAAAAATTGTATGTATCCCAAAATTTCAGAGGGGAAGGGATAGGGAGAGAGAGATAGAAACATCGATGGTGAGAATCATTGATCAGCTGCCTCCTGAATGCCCCCTACTGGGGATTGAGTCCACAATCCAGCATGTGTTCTGACCAGGAATCAAACCTTGACTTCCTGGTCCCTAGGTTGACGCTTAACCACTGAGCCACGCTGGCCAGTTGTTGCCTGTACTTTTTAATGTCGGTTCCAAGAAATTATTGCCAACTTCAACGCCACGAAGCTTTCCCGTTTTCTTCCAGGAGTTTTATAGTTTATGGTCTTAAATCTAGGTCTTTAACTCATTTTGAGCTAATTTTTGTAGATGGTGTCAATAAGGGGCCAGCTTCCTTTTGCATGTAGATGTCAGGCAGGTTTCCTAATACCATTTGTTGGAGACTACCCTTTCCACATTGGTGCCCTTGGCACTCTTGGCGAAGGTCATTTGCCCATATTAGTGAGGGTTTATTTCTAGGATCTCTATTCTATACTCTTGGCTCATCTGTTTCTGTGTCTCTGTGCCAGTACCTCCTTGTTTTGATTACTATAGCTTTTGTAACATATTTTGGTTTTTTGTTTTTATTTGTATTGATTTCAGAGAGGAAGGAAGAGGGAGAGAGTTAGAAACATCAATAATGAGAGAGAATCATTGACTGGCTGCCTCCTGCACATCCCAAACTAGGGATCGAGCCTGCAACCTGGGCATGTGCCCTTGACCAGAATCAAACCTGGGACCTTTCAGTCGCAGGCTGACGCTCTAGCCACTGAGCCAAACCGGCTCAGGCTGTAACATATTTTGAAATCAGAAAGTGTGAACCACCAACTTTTTCAAAATTGTTTGGATTGTTTGGGGTCCCTTGAGATTCTGTATGAATTTTAGGATAAATTTTTATATTTCTGCTAAAAATGCCACTGGGGTTTTGATAGGTATTGCATTGAATTTGCAGGCCGCTTTGGGTAGTATGGAGATCTTCATAGTATTAAGTCTTCCAATCCACGAACATAGGATCTTTCCACTTATTTGTGTCTTAATTTCTTTCAGCATTATCTTGTAGTTTTCACTGTACAAATCTTTCACCTCCTTGCTTAAGTTCATTGTTTTTAAATTTACTTTTCTGATTGTTCATTGTTAATGTGTAAAGATGCAATTGATTTTTGTATGATTTTTGTATCCAACAACTTTGATGAATTCTTTTTTAAAAAAAAATATTTTATTGATTTTCTATAGAGAAAAAGGGAGAGGGATAGAGAGTCAGAAACATCAATGAGAGAGAGACATCGATCAGCCGCCTCCTGCACGCCCCACAGTGGAGATGTGCCCGCAAGCAAGGTACATGCCCCCAACCGGAATCGAACCTGGGACCTTTCAGTCTGCAGGCCGATGCTCTATCCACTGAACCAAACCGGTCTCAGCTTGATGAATTCTTTTATTAGTTGTTTGTGTGTAATCTTTAGAGTTTTTTTTTTTTACATATAAGATCGTGTCATCTGCAAACAGATAATTTTACTTCTTCCATTCCAATATGGCTAGTTTTATTTCTTTTTCTTGCCTAATTGCTCTGGGTAGGACTTCCAATACTATGTTGAATAGAAGTGGCCAGAACAAGTTGGCATGGTTCAGTGGTTGAGCTTCGACCTATGAACCAGGAGATCATGGTTCGATTCCTGATCAGGGCACATGATTGTGGGCTTGATCCCCAGTGTGGGGTGTGTAGGAAGCAGCCAATCAATGATTCTCTCTCATAACTGATGTTTCTCTCTCTAATATATATTGATTTTAGATTCATATATATATATGGCCACAGTAGACATCCCTATTTTGCCTCTGATCTGAGAGAAAAAGCTTTCAAGGAGAAATTTGTAAAAAATATAATTACAGCCCTTAACGGTTTGGCTCAGTGGATAGAGCATCGGCCTGTGGACTGAAGGTCCCAGGTTCGATTCCGGTCAAGGGCATGTAACTTGATTTCGGGCACATCCCCAGTAGGGGGTGTGCAGGAGGAAGCTGATAGATGGTTCTAACTCTCCCTTTTCCTTCCTCTCTGTAAAAAATCAATTATACACACATACACACACACATATGTGTATATGACTACAATGTCATGGTCACACCTAACAAAAATAAGACCATTTTCAGAGGTTTTCTCTCAAAATGTCTTTTTGATAGTTTTTCCAAATCATATCCAAATAAGCTACATGTTTTTTTTCTTTTAAAATCCTCACCCAAATATGTTTTTTTTTAAATATATTTTTTATTGATTTCAGAGAGGAAAGGGAAAGATAGAAACATCAATGAGGAGAGAGAATCAATAATCAATTGGCTGACTCCTGCACAACCCACACTGGGAATCGAGCCATGACCTCCTGTTCATAGGTTGACACTCAACCACTGCTTTTGTTTTTACTGCTTTTTTAGAGAGAGATAAAGGGAGAGAAACATCCATATAAGAGAAACACTGGTCGGCTGGCCAGTTCCTAGGGGTCATCACCAGCCTGGATATGTGTCCTGACTGGGAATTCAACTTGGAAACTTTTGGTGTGGGATGACGCTCCAATAAGTTGAGCCACCTGGCAGGGCACGTTTCTATAGGTGTGAATCCTATTGTTCCGGGAGGAAAACAAGAGAAAGTAAGTGAAAATGGTCAGGGGCAAACCAGACTGCACACAGAGACACAAAACACTCCCAAGCCTAGCACCGTTTTCAAATAATTTATTAGGAATTTAAAACTGGAAATAAATCCTGGAAAAAGAAGTTACAGATGTGGAGAGAAGAGACACCGGAGGGTGGTAACTTGCTGGCTTCAAAACACCATGTAACATCTTTAAAAAAAAAATTCCCCCAACAAATCAGAAAACGGAATTCCAGGGCCCTGAGCCCATGGATGGGCCGAGAGGGGTGGGGGCGGGGGTGTCACAGAAAGGGAGGAGGGGAGAACTAAGTCTCTCAGGACTCAGCTCGAATGTGTAGAAAATTAAAAATAAAAAACAATAAATTGCAGCTTCTCTTTTATTAGGAAACATTAAAAAAAAAAAACCACGAACAGCCGCGCATCTCAGTAACAAAGATTATTGCTTTGTGTTCTCAGGGCTAGCAGGTTAAGCACCTCACAGACATTAACTCTCCAAAGGGGCCTCAGGTGGGGACGGGCAGGAGGGGCACCGGCCCAGCCCGGGCCGGGAGGACGCAGCGGGCGGCCTGTCCCCCAGCCGGGCCGGGCCTCCTTCCTCCGAGGGCGGCGGAGATGAGGGGCTGACAAGGGGCTCTGGCCGTGGGACCGTCCCGGTGAGATACTTCAGTGAGAATGTGGGGGTTCCCTGAGAAGCCCTTTGCTTTCCCCTGGGTCGCCCCTTCCCAAGTGCCCGATGCCCTCGTGGGGGTCAGAGCAGAAGCCGCGAGGCCCAGCCCGGGCGGGGCGGCGCCTTTGGAGAGCTAATTCCTTCCCAGCGGGGACTCCGGGCGAGCCCTTCTCTTCCCTCGCCGCACACTGGGTTTGGGGTGACCCCTAGGGCCTGAGAGGAGCCTGCCCCGGCCGGAGGCGGCCCGCACGCTTACAGTAACGGCGCCGGGGCCGGGCCCCACAGTATGCACAGGAGACACCGGGCGGCCAGGGGCTCGGCCTGGCCTCGTCCTCTCCAGCCGGGAGCGGCCGGGCCCCACCGCGGACCTTCGTTCTCAGCTGGTGGGGCACCTGGCCCTTTGCCCCCTGAGGCCTGGGGCTTCACATTCACAAACCTAGAAATAGTTTTAAAAAGTTTCTTAAAAAAAGGGGGTGCAGAGAGGGGGCACGTGAGAATAGAGCCGGGCTGCCCGCAGGCGCCGTTCGCTACGCACGTCCAAGCGCGGGTGGTCCCGGGCGCCGCGCAGGGAGGACCGGGCGGCGGGCAACCGGCTAATCCAAAATAAATAAAAGCGGGCAGGGCGAGGGCCGGGCAGGATAGGAGGTTAGTAGGGGGCCAGGCTGTCGGGGCGGCAGGGCGGGGGCCGGGCCGGGAGTGGGGGGCAGGCAGTAGCGTCCGAGTCGCGGGGGAGGGGGCGGCGGCTGCGGCTGAGGTGTCCCGCCCCCTCGCGGGCTCGCTCCTGGTCCTCAGTCAGCTGCAGGGGGCGCTGTAACACAGAGCGAGCCATGGGTGCCCCGAGACGTCCAGCCTCCTCCGTAACCCTTTACCCGCACTCTGCGCCCCCAGAACACAGGTATCTGCCCCCTCCCCAGCTGTGCACAGGCCTCTTGCCCTAATGCCCTCCCAGGTGAGCTTTGTTCACATGCTTTGCACTTTGGGTTCCCAGTTTTGACTGCTCTTTCCCTAGATTTTAATCTGCTGGATTTATCCAAATGTCACCTTCTCAGAGATGCCTTCTCTGAGTCCCTAAAGTGCCCCTCACACAATTTAGAATGATCTCACTTAATTTAAAAAAGGATGAACTTGTTTTAGGGTGTCAAGCCACTTTTTTTAAACCCTCACCCCAGGGTATGTTTATTGATTAGAGAGAGAGAGAAACAAGGATGCGAGAGAAACATTGACCAGCTGGTCCCTGATCCACCTGGCTGGGATTGAACCTGAAACCTGGACTTGTGCCCCTACTGGGACTCAAACTCGCAGCCTTCTGTTGTGCAGGACAAAACTCCGACCGACTGAGCCACGGGCCAGGGCTCACTTGTTTTTTGTCTATTGCACGTCCCTCTTTCCTGGAATACTGCTCAACAAATAGTCGTTTGCATGAATAAATGAAAATACGAAAGGCCACAGGTTCACCTCCTCCCCCCAAACCCCCCAGTCTGGCCACACACTGCATGCAGGCTGTGTGCAGAGTTCTCTCTGCATGTGTGCAGCTGCCAACAGTCCTGCTTCAGTTGCTGCGTAATGCCCCAGCGCATGCACACGCCCACAAAGTCAACCACTCGCCTTTGGATGGGCAATTCAGTTATTTGCAGTTTTAAAAATAAATGCCTGGAAGTGGAATCGGTAGGATAAGGGGATGAATGTTTCAAGTCTGGCTAGAGCCCTAGCCGGTTTTGCTCAGTGGATAGAATGTCGGCCTGAGGATTGAAGGGTCCCAGGTTCGATCCCAGTCAAGGGCACATGCCGGGGTTGTGAGCTCCATCCCCAGTACAGGGTGTGCAGGAGGCAGCCCATCAATGATTCTCTCTCATCACTGATGTTTCTCTCTCTCTCTCTCTCTCCCTTCCTCTCTGAAATCAGTAAGAATATATTTTAAAATAATAATAAAGTCTGGATAGGCACTGCCAGACTGCCTTTTGGAAACCCTGAGACTATCTGCAATTTCCCTTACACCCTCATCAGTGCTGGGCATTAGCAATCTTTAACAAATCTTCGCCTGATATTGTTTTCATTTAGATTTTTTTTATGTAGCAGGTTGAGCAGCTTTTCATGTTCCTTGATCTTGCTGGTTTGAAGGTCTGACCCCCACTGGACGACGGGCTCCAGGAAGGCAGGGACAGGCTCCATGTCCCAGGCTGGGCTCCCGGTACCAGCCTCCCCAGGATCATTCCCGTCCCAGGCCCCTGCCACCTCCTCACCTCTGGCCACCTGTCTCCTGCTTCAGTGATATCCATTGGTGAAAGCTGTGGCAATCAAGGGGCCCTGGAAAGACAACAATTTGACTCCTCGATTCCGGGGCGGGGAGAGAAAGGGAGCAGAGAAAGCCAGGGCCCCTTTCCTCCCGCAGGACACGGGAGGTGAGCTCAGGTCCTTCCCGGGCCCTGCCCGTGTTACTCCCAATGCAGACCCACTGAAAGGTTCCCCCCGGTGGGCCGGGGATCTGCATAGAGCCATATAAGCGGTACCCTCGTTAAAATGAGCCCCCCCCCCGCTAGAATCAGCCTCCGTTGGGGCAGATGGTGAGTCTTATTTGCACAACATCCCAGTGCCCGGCACGCAGCGGGCAATCAGTAAACGCCCCCTGAATGAACGAGGACTCCTGTCCTCCCTCTGCCCCAGACAGACAAGGCCTTTCCCTCCAACTTTGGGGGTCCTCCACGACCAGCCACTCACCCCAAGACTGTGGCCAAAGCCGGTGCTGGGGGCGGGGCTGGCAGCACTGATGTAACTGCTGACCCCCGAGTCCTGGTTGGCTGCCCCATATAGCTCAGCCATGGGGCCGGGGCTGGTGGTCCCCAGGAAGCCCCCTGTGCGGCTGGGAGTTGAACCTGGAGGGGGAGCCATCGTCCAGGGGTGAGAGCCTGGCAACCCAGAAAGAAGACAGTGATAGCCCTGGAGCTTTCAAACCTGTTGCACCATCCTGACCTTGACCCCTCCCTCTGCCTCATCCCATTAGGGCCTGCGGGTCCACCTCCTGGAGGTCCCCCCAAGTCTATCCACCCCCCCAGTCCTAGCGCAGCCCCATCGTCTGACCACTCAGCGGCCTCCTCACTGATCTCTAGGCCTCCTTCCCGAGCATTCAAGCCATTCCCCGTGCAGCCTGTGGGTTTTCTAAAATCACGTCCCTCCACTACTTAAAATGCTCAGTGTCTTCCCAGGACCTGGCTCCTCCTCCCTCTCTCCCCGCACCCATTCCTGCACGCCACACACGCTAACTGACCGCCAAGCCTTTGCACATGCTGTTCCCCCTGCTGGGAACTCTGTTCCTCCTCTTTGCCTTCAAACTGAGAGTGAAGTCCTCCCTCCCAGATGCCTTCCTGAGGCCTGGGAGCTCCTCTGGACCCGCCTCCCGCAGAGGAGCAGCATCACCCTCCAGAATGACTGCTGCTTGATGCCGGTGCCCCAGCCTGCAAGCTCCGAGGACAGAGCTGCCGGCCCTCTTCCTGGCCGGCTCGCCAGGTGCCCAGCTAACCCTGGATGAATAAATATGTAAACCCCTCTACAAAGGGGGTGGTGTTGGCTGCCTCCCTCCCCTCTAGACCTCTCTGCCCCCTACACCCCTTCCCTTGCTTCCTGTACCCCAGAAGGCCTTACCTGTTCCTCGAACCACAGCTGCCGCCGCTGCCGCCGCCGCCATTGGTCCGTAAGCGGTGAGAGGAATGGCTGAAAGGAAAGGTGCGGGCACTTCAGAGTGGCAGGTGAGGGGACAGGCCTCGCCCACTGCAGAGGGGGCAGTGCAACCCGGGGTCAAGGCCGAAAGGGCTCCCTGAGGCCGCACCATGCCCTGACCCGTGGAGTGGGTGGACAGTAGGGGAGTGGATGGCTGCCCAGCTCTCGGCTCCGCCTCTGCTCCCCTGGACTCAAGGGACACGCTCACGGACGGGAGGAGGCACCTCAGCCTGAGCTGCTGAGTGTTGCCCACAGCTGCCCCTATTGGCCCAAAAGGAGTCACCCAGCCCAGAGGAAATGGGAGGTTTTGTCCCTCTTCCCAACCCAGTCAACTGGAGCCAGTGACTGACTGGCCCAGGCCCTTTGCCTCAAGTGCAAGTGACTGAGGGGCAGGCCCAGAGCTCCCTGCTGATTGGCCGAACCACAATGCAGTCGAGGCCACACTTCGGCTTTCCTCCTTCTGCCTCGGGCCTACTTCCCTCTCCCCTCTCCTGAGAGCATGTCCTCCATAAACTGCATCCAACGTCCGCCTCAGGGCCCCCTTAACCACAGCCAGTCCAAATCCTCTCAGCCCCTCCTCGGGTTCCCTCTTCAGACACAGGGATCTTGCTATTCCCTTTGTTTGCTTTCTACCTCCATCCAGACCCTCCACAGTGCCTAGCACCCTGCCTGGTACACAGTAGGTGTTTAGAAAATGTCTACTGAAGGAGCAGAAGGGATCACTGCTTCAAGAACAGGTTGGCTTGAGCCTGGAGTTCCCTGGGACTGGGGTGAGCACCCCCTGCTGTTTGGCTTTGTCACTGCAGCCCCAGGGAGGCTGCAACTCTACCCAGAGCCAGGCTCTGCAGAGTTGGCATTTGCCCTCAGGAACATCAGTCTCCCACCCTAAGTTGCACTGTTTGAATCACCCTAACCCTGAACTAGAACTGGATCTGGGGTTAGGGACCCTAAAAATCCTGGGGTGGCCATTGGGCGGGGAATTGAAGTCTGGGACAGAGCAGCCCCCCCACGTAGAGGGGGCCTGCTGAAATCCTTCACATACTAGTAGTCGGTTTCTTCTCACTCAGATGTTACCTCCTCTGAGAAGCCTTCCCTGACCACTCTGTTCTCCTAAAATGTCTCACCCTCTGAAAGTATCTTATTTACTTGTTTCTTGCTTCTTCCGCCACAGCTCCAGGAGAGAGGACCTTCTCTAACTCACTCTCTGCTGTATCTGCACAGCTTGCAACAGCATCTGATGTGATGAATGTCTATTAAATGCATAACCGAAATGCCCACGTCTCCTGAAGGTAAGAGTTCAGACCCCAGTCTTCTAGGAGGGACCCCTCCCGTGCCAAGACACCCGAGGGGGCATTTCTCCTCTCCATTCTTTAGGGGCAGAGGCTGGGCTCTGAGGTCTGTTCTTAGGCACCTGCAGGCATTCCCACAAAGCATGTGTGTGGCCGGTCCAAGCTCGTGCTTCTCACCACTGAGAAGGGTTGCTCACTTGCCTACTAAGCATTTGCTTCCTCTCTAGACTACAAGTTCTGTGGCCGCAGGGCCGGCAGTGTCCCACACAGTGGGTCAACACAGCGTTCTTCAATGAGAAGAAAAGATCCCTTTCTTCTCCCCCATTGCTGGTCAAACCCCCACTCTACTCAGGGAAGAGCCTCCATCACCTCCACCTTCAGGATTCTCTACTCTCTCCCCTTTCTACACTCCATGTTTCCCTTCCCCCTTCTCCACTTGGTGGGACCCCTGAGCACCCCTTGGAAGGAAGGTCTCATCGAAAGCAGCATCCATCCTCCATGCATTGCAGGTTGGGGGGAGTCCGGGGTGTGGGGAGGGGGAAGCAGGTTGAGCAGAGAAACCCCTTGCAGCCACATCCCCTGTGAGCGCCCTCCCTTCCCCTCGGCCGGGCCCCAGCTCGGCGCTAAGCTGATGGGTCCACATGAGAGCTCCGGTTGGAGAAATGGCAGTGGCCGA
The DNA here is from genome assembly GCA_004026805.1 of Lasiurus borealis. Classification (NCBI taxonomy): domain Eukaryota; kingdom Metazoa; phylum Chordata; class Mammalia; order Chiroptera; family Vespertilionidae; genus Lasiurus; species Lasiurus borealis. Next base: position 31,707 of record PVJN01006409.1, read on the forward strand.
GCACCTCCTCTCACTTGCCCAGAAGTCCCAAATGGGCAGCCCAAGGGGACTGGGTTTGCCCCTGAATAGGTCTCATTTGGCCCGCAGTGGTTCAAAATTTGGAATTTGCTGCCAACACTTGAAAATGCAGTGGAACTTTGTTTTTCGAACATCTCGCTTCTTAACCTGACAACACTTTCGTGCCGATACCTGTACGATCAGTCATGCAACTCTCACGTGACAAACAGGGGAGACTGTTCCAACGAGTCAGTTCACCACTGTTAAAGTCGCAGGACATTGCGCTGTAAATATTTTCTTGTTTTTTTTTTTCGCTTTTGTTGCTGCTTATAATTATTGTGAAATTTTCACTTTTTACTATATACTTCCTTTCCTTTTTGTTAAATTTTCATCTCAATTTCACGTTCTGTTTGTTTTTAAAGTGTTCATTTGTAGATGAGATATTCTAACAGACATGTACTGTATAAAAGAAAGGTTAAAAAAGGAAATCATTTGGGGGTCTGGAACGGATTAATTAAATTTACAGTTTCTAAAAATGATTTGGTTTTTCAACAGCCTTCCGGAACGAATGAAGTTTGAGAAACGAGGTTCCACTGTAATTGGAAAATTCATTTGAAAGCAAAAGCCAGGTTTCTGGCTTCTCTTGGAAAATGGGATCCAATTGGACTGGGTGTGCATCCCCACCCTGCAGGGGTCAGCTGGGGCGTGGTGTGCAGGTGTGCCCCTACCCCCGGTTTGCCCAAGTCCCCACCTGGCCCATTCTGCTCTGAGTCTGAGACCCTGGCTCCTTCACCACTGGGAGCCTCCTCGGTGTGTGACATGGGAGGCGCTAGAGAAGTATTTGCCAAATGGAAGAATGAGTGACTTTGCCTCCATCTGCTGGGCTTGGCCCTATGCTCCACCCTAAGGGCCATGTAGCCCAGTCTGCTGCATCCCCTCAGTGGGAGGGCTGGCGGCAGGAGAGAAAAGTCCCACTGTCCCTCCCCCAGGGGAGGTTCCTGATTCCTTCTCTTCCGCCCCGTGTGGCCTGTGAGGTGTACGAAATCCGAGCAACTGACCTGTAAGCTCGGGGAGGACTGGGGCGCTCGGGAGAGGGGTCCGCTCTACACGGAATTCTAAAATGAAACGTAAAACAGCTTAGGAAGATGCAGGGGAGGCCTCTCAGGCATGGGCCAGGGGACAAATGCACCCACAGGGACACTGGGTGAGGGACAGGCCATGCATAGGACCCAGGAGCTGGGGATGGGGAGAGCACAGTCCTCAGCAGGCCAGGGTGGGGAGGAGACACAGACACAGAGAGGAGAAACAGACAGATGCAGAAAGAGTGAGTAGAGTTGCCACCTATACCCTGGGCACGGGCAAAGCTGGGCTGCAATTCCTGGGGTGTGTGTGTGTGTAAAAACATATATTTTTATTGACTTCAGAGAGGAAGGGAGAGGGGGAGAGAGACAGAAATATCAATGATAAGAGAGAATCATTGATTGGCTGCCTCCTGCACACCCCCTACTGGGGATGGAGTCGGCAACTCAGGCATGTTGAACCGTAATCTCCTGGTTCATGAGTCAAGGCTCAACCACTGAGCCACGCCTGCCAGGCCGATGTTTCTTAAAAGGCTTGAGATTGCACCTCAACATCCCCCAGAATCCTCCATGACTCCTATTTTTTCGGGGGAAGGAGAAGCTGGAGAAGGTAAAGGTGAGGACCTAGAGCAGGTCAGGCTCAGGTGGGCTCCCAGTTCCAGAACTTTCTAGTCCAGTCATCTTAGCAAGTCACCTCTGAGCTCGTTTCCTCACCTACACAACGGGACCGTCAGCCCTCCCCTATGAGATTGCTGTCAGGGTCAGACGACATAATGTGTACACAGGCAGCCCGAGAGGCCAATGAGGGACTTAGGGATCCTCTAAACATTAAAAAAAAAGAGCCTTGCAAAAATTTGATACTTCAAAGAAAACACTGAATAGTCATCATGGGAGAGTTCAAAACTTTGTTGGGCTTCCTGCCACGTATTGGGAGGCAGAGTATTGTTTTTACTTTGAATTACAAATGAGGGTGCTGAGCATCATGCTTTTAAATTGCTTTCAGCATCTGGGGTCTCAGTGGTCCTGCTGGCCTTGGAAGGCTCAGCGTAGCACGTGGCACTACCCATGTTTCCAGAAAGACATACCCGTGTGCCCTCTGACCCAAGCCCAGTGCCCTCTGTGGTGGAAGTGGCAACCCTGCGCGGGGTGGGGAGGAGAGACAGGAGGCCGGCCTGGGAGGGAACTGCCATGCAGGGCCACGCTGTGCTCCCACCCCCAGCTTCTGGGGAGGGGGAGGAGGAGATGGGTGGGGAGAGGTGCTCCTTCCTCAGACACGCCCTTCCTTCCAAATTCCAGCAGGCAGCCCCCCAGCCCCAGCCATGCACCCCCAAACACCGCCCTGAGGAGTCAGACTGCCTGGGAGCTGGGGGCATGTTGGCAGCAGAGACAGGGAACCGGACTTACCGGGAAACTGGTAGGTGTAGCCGGGAGCGAGGCCCGTGTAACTTCTGCTGGCGTAGGTCGTGGCTTGGAAACCAGGGTAACCTGATGGGGCAAGGGGACTAGTGTCAGCTGCCTCACCTACAGCTCGGACCCTGGTCGGCGGGAACTCTGAGCCACTCATTTCCCTCCCACCTCATCTCCCAAGTAACAGCCTGCACCGGCCCCTTCCACATGCCAAGCCCTGTGCCAGGCCCACCGCACAGCTCTTCTCCTTGAACCTCATCAGGACCCTAAGCAATCGTTACTGCGGGGAACCCCGTTTTATAGATCAGAAAACGGAGGCTTAATAGATGAACCTACTGGCTAAGAGTAATTCAAACCCTTGCCAAGGCCCTTCATGCCCTGGCCCCTGCCTCCCTCTCATCCTCATCTAACTCTGTCCCTGGTCACTCTGCCCCGCCACACTGACCTCCCTACTGATTCTCAAGTTCCCCCGGCTCCTTTCCACCTCTGGGTTTTGCATATGCTGTTCCCTCTGCTGGAACACTCCCCCCCGCCCCCCGCAACCCCACGTTTTCATATGACTGGGTCCTTTTCACTGTGCAAACCTTAGCTCAATGTCACCTCCTCAGAGAGGTCACCCCACAAGAGTTACAATATGTATCACAACCCCTGGCTTTTCCCTTTCACAGCCCTGGAGATCATTATCTGAATCTATTTCAGAATTGAAGTGCTGACTTTCTAGGCCCTCATCTTTTCCTTCTGAATCGCCAGCACCGGCACGGTGCTTTGTGTCTAACAAGTACTCGGAGCTGTGAACCAGAAGTCGTACAGGAATAATAACGATGTGAATGGGATTCAGATTCAGATCTGATAGGCTCCAAGTCACTCAGCCACCCTTCTCACACCCTGTTAGCGGGCTCTCTTTTCTGTCTTGTCTTTAAGTAGGATAAAAAACAAATCGCCTTGAAATGTTCAACCTGTTCCAGATCAAAGGAGGCTAAAGAGATAGGACAACTAAATGCAAGGCGTGCCTCTAGCCCAGGGCTCCTTTGTGGAGGCAAAAATATGCTCTAGAGAACATTACTGAGCCAACTAATAAAGTCAGAAATAGATAGGCTAGATTAAAATACCCTATCAATATAAATGTATAGCCGAAATCAGTTTGGCTCAGTGGATAGAGCATCGGCCTGCGGACTGAAGGGTCCCAGGTTCGATTCCGGTCAAGGGCATGTATTCTGGTTGCGGGCACATCCCCGGTGGGGGGCGTGCAGGAGGCGGCTGATTGATGTCTCTCTATCATCGATGTTTCTAGCTCTCTATCCCTCTCCCTTCCTCTCTGTAAAAAATCAATAAAATATATTTAAAAAAATATATAAATGTATAAAGTTGACAATTAGTATGTGGTCTCATGAAAGAATACCCTTAAATCTTAGGAAACACACAGTAAAGTATTTGAAGGTAAAGGGTCACAATGCATGTAATTTACTCAAATGATTCAGGGGAAAATCACAAGTATATTTATTGTGTGTGTGTGTAGACATATGTATGGAGAGAGGAGGGAGAGAGAGAAGGGAGAGAGAGAGAATGACAAAGTGGATATAATGTTAATAATAGATGAATCTGGTAAAAGGGATATGTATGTTCTGTGTGCTACTTCATGTTTTAACTCTTCTTCAAAGTTTGCAACTACTTCCACATAAAAAGTAAAACAAAATACACCCAAAACTTCAAGAGAAGACCATGCACCATTTGGAGGGTGCTGTCCTCACCCGCCCCATCTGTGACCCCAAACCTGGCCCTCTAGCCACATTATATCCCCTACTTGGCATTCCCAGCGCACCCCTCCCCCGTCCCCAGCATAAAGACCCCTTGTACTAGTCCTTCCTGTGTGTGCGCATCTTGTCTCTCCAGGGACACTGAGCTTCCTGGGGGCCCAGCTCAGACTGTCCACCCCCAAGTGGTGCCGATCCTGCTCAATTCCTGAGGCTCACGGCAGCCTTCACCTCCTCCAGGGGACCTCCCCGACACCCAGGTGGGTTTAGGTTTCCCTTTGGGCTCCCACTGCTTCGTCCCTCTGTGGTGACATTGCCAATTCACTCCTGTCGCCACTGATGGGAAACCCCAGGAGGGCAGGCGCTGTCTCTCAGAAGCTGCTCCATCAATATGAGCTGAATGAACAGGAAGCAGCCTTTTTCCCTCCCCAGAGGCCTTTGGTTGGTTGTCAGTGCTGTTCCCGCTGCCTGGAACACTTTTCCCTCCCCTCCCCCTCGCTCCTACTTAATCTGCAGACTCAGCTTAAATGTATCTTCTTTTCTGGCTTCTTCAAGTCTTGGTTAAGTCCTTATGACCCTTGTTCCTGGACACCCTACACTTCTCCATCCTAACCCCATGTGTTTATGTTATTACTGGTCTGTTTTCCATGCCCAACCATGAAGGTCCAAGGGCAGTCACTGTGGTGCTTCTTGGCACAGGGCCTGGCATTTACAGTTGCTCAGTACCTATTTACTGGGTGGGTGAGTGGATAGATGGACAAGACCACGTAAAGAGCAGCTGGACCATTCTTTTGGCCACCACCAGAGGGCAATGCCCCACAACAAACTACCTCACCTTTGGCAGGCCTGAAGTCCTCGGGCCCCACTCCCACCCAATGACTCAAGAGCGAAGGGCAGACCCACACTCCAGCACCTCTGGGAGTTCTGGGCAGGAGGAAGCTGCAGGTGCAGGCCTGGCACATACCCAGCATGCCGATGCCCAGCATGAAGGCATCCATTCCATAGGGCATGACTCGAGACCTCCCCCGGGCCGAGCCGGTCGGCGACATCACCTCTTTTGGCTGAGCTTTCTTACATTCCACCTGCAATGAGACCTGGCGGTCAGTTCCTCTTAAGTCCTAGGGTCACCGGCCCTGCTGTTCCCTGGCAGGCCTCTTTACTGTTCATTCAGTTACCATGTATAGAGCACGCATGCAGGCAATAGTTCATGAATGCTCACACCAACCCAATCATGAAGGTTCTATTGTCAGTCCTATTTTACAGATGCGGAAATTGAGGCTCGGAGAGCGAAAATCACCTGCCCAATGACTAGACTAGCAAGCAGTGGAGTGAGGATTTCAATCCATGCTTTTTTATTTTTTGCTTCTACCCTCCTTCCTTCCCCCCCAACCCATAGGATACTGCCTTGCTATCCAGATTTTCAGGGTGTGGGGAACTGATTCTACCCCACTGACTGAGCCCCTCTGCCTGCCTCCAGAGCCTCTGAGGGCCCCTGGCTGGCTCAGCCAAGAGCCAAAGTCTCTCTCTGCACCTCTACCCTGTCCAACCACAGCTCACCATTTTGTTGTTGATTTCATGGAAATGAATTTCACACACTTTCTCCACAATGTCTTCACTCTCAAACGTGACAAATCCGAAGCCTAGAGGGCAAACACAGGGTCAGAACCGGGCTCATGGTCCAAACCCAGCCCCAAGTCATACCAGCACCACCACTCCTCTCTTGCAGGGGAGTGAGTGTCTGAGAGTTCACAGAGGCTCTGCCCTCAGCCCAGGCACCTCTCAGTTCCTCCTGAGACAGGGCTTCTAGTTCCAAGTCACAGGTGTGAAAACCAAGGCTCAGGAGAGTGAAGTGATTTGCTTAAGATCACACAGCGAGAGAAAGTGGCAGAGCTCTGATGAAACTCCACTCCTCGTGCCTTTCTCTTCTTCAGATGCTTTCCAAAGAGGAAGGGAAGAACACACTCAGACCCTTATGTAAACTCACACACAAAAGTGTACGTACCCAAACATGCTTGTACAGTCACACTCATGCAGGTAGACACACACACACACGTACTCCCAAACACGTAAAGACCCTGTGCACATGTACACAGTCACCCTCATATAACACATACACATTCAGATACTGAGACCTTCACATGCAGATATCCACTCCCAGCACACCCACTCCCAGAACAGGTTAAAGGCCCAAGTCCTGAAGCAACTGGAGAGAGAGCCCTGCCGCCTCGCAGTGTGCCCCAGGGACTGGGATGGGAGTCTGAGAAGGCAAGGCCTTTGGGAGAAAAACAACCAGGCTGTGCAAACACTGTGGCCTAGATGCTCCCAGGTTCAGGGGCAAGGGGACTGGGGGCTGGGCTCCGCCTGAGGGGGTGGGGGTGAAGGGCAGTGGTAGGAGCAGACTGCCTGGGGCTTTGAGTCAGCAAGTCAGCCTGACCCTGGGGCAGCCTGGCCTGCGCTCTAGTTACCAGGGACAAGGTAAGCCCCAGTATAGACACTGGCTGGGCAGACAGCAGGCCGAGTGGGGGGGAGGGCTCAGCCGGGGGAGAGTCTGCTCCTCTCGGGTGTCTGCAATTCTGCAAGTTTCTAGCACAGGAAACGGCGGGACAAAAGCCTTCTGTAAGGCCAGGCCCTAGAGAGGATGCAGATCCTCAGGGATAGGATGTCAGGAGGAGAGATGAAAGGGCAGCTGTGACCTGCAGCCCCCTGGCTGACCACAGGCCCCAGCCTGGCCTGGAAAGGGGGAGGGGCCGCACTCACCTCGGTGCCGGTTGGTGGTTTTGTCAAACATCAGCATAGCATCATCCACCTGAAACAGAGCCATTTTGTTGTTGGAGGACCCACCTGATACCTGGGGGCCCACCATAACCCAGGAGCAGGGCCTCCCACACCTGTTCCGTTCTCCTGCTCCCCAGCCCAGGCTTTACCTTAAACCTGCTCCCCGCGCTGGGGACAACTTTCTACCCGCAGCCTCAACTTGATGCCACAACAACCCCTTTCAACCACCAGATTCCCAACGGACCAGCCAGCAAATATTAAGTGCCAAGAATGTTCCTGGTACTTTGTCCCATAATCCTCTCCACAGTCCCTGCACGTTAAGATCCTCATTTTGTGTGTAAGGAAATGGGATCAGAGAGGTGAGGTCACCTGCCTAAGGTCACACGCAAGTCTTAGATCAAGTCTGGGAGGAAGAGGCACTGAGTGGGCACTAGAGGAGGAAACACAAGATCCAGACCTGGATCTTGAGGTGGGGAAGCAAAAGCCTCTCCCTTTTTGCAAACGGCCAGGAGGACAGCAGCCTCTACAGCCAGTCTCAACTCCCCTCTCCTGGTAGAGTTTTTCCTCTAATTGAGGTTTCCTTTTGCTAGAGGCTGTAATTAAACCAAGTAGAGTTCAGTGCCTGGGCTGCTTGCCTCCCACTGACTGGGGGAGGGGCCGGGGCTGAGGAAAGGAGAGGGTCTACCCTATCCTCCCTCCCTGGGACCCCAGGCTTCTCTTCTTGCTACTCCCTCAAGGCATTCCCTTGGATCCTTGGTCAGCCGAGGTCTCAGCTTCCCTCCCACAGTCCCACCTCTTTCCCTTTGCCCACATCTGGTGCCTCCTCCTGGCTCCTTAATTCTTCAGCAATGTCAGCTAACTCATGGGGTTAAGCTAAGGTCTGATTCATCCTTGGTGGAAATCAAGGGTTGCCTCTGTTACCCCTCCATTGCATTCCAGCCGCTGACCCCTCCCCCTCACCCCCTCCACACACACACCACACACACACACACACACACACAAATGGTCATACACCCAAGGGATGAAGGAAAACTTCCTGAAGCAGAGGGGCACAGCTTCTCGCCCACGCTCCTTCGCTTTCTTTCCAGGCCTGCCATGCGCCTCCTTGCAGGAAAGGGCCCTCCCTGACAGGGTGGCCCTCCAGCTCTCACAGGCGCCAAGTGGGACAGGGCCTCTGACTCCCTCTTGAGGGAGCCAGGACCCCACTGAGCCAGGAGGTAGCTGGGTCCTTGAGACTCTGGGAAGGAGATGACATCTCCCAACCCTGGTGGCCTTCTGGGGAGGGTCAAACTCACTCTCATCCTTAAGGACCCGCTAGAATCCCAATCCCAAATCTGCTCAACGATGCCAACTAGACAGACACCGCAGGCTCAGCACATCTCCCCAGCCCCCAGCCATGGAGAGAGGCCCGCCAAGGAGGGTGTATAAAGCACAGGCTTTGAACTCAAATCTTAGGTCCTGCACTTGCTGGAGGGTCATCCTGGGCAAATGGCTCTGTCTCCATGACTCAGGTTACTCATCTGTAAAACCGGTGTAAGAGGGTCTTATAGGGAGGCGTTCAATGAAAGAGTGCATGTAACGCTCAGCTCATAGTACCTGGGATACAGTAAGTGCTTAATAAATAATGATTATTACTATTACCTTAGCATGGAGGGGCTTGCCCACAGCCAGAGGGGAGGGGACAAAGCTGGAGAGAGCAGCCCAACACCACTGCCTTCGAAGGTTTCACGCGAACAGCCTGTGTCACTATTACCATAACCAACGACTGAGCTTCTGGACTTGGGCTCAATAATTATTTTTTGAATGAATGAATGAACTAAGAACCAGCCCTCTAATACTATAGCTTTGAGTTCCTGCCTGATTCACAAATTGATTTCAGCCAAATCCACAGCGCGTTTTGCCTTCCTCTACAGAATCTTCCTTCTCACCATCCCCGACCCCCAGACCCTTCAACCTGCGTCTGGCTGGACAGACCCTAATGGGGCATTGGGGTCGAGGCCAGGGCAGGGAGCAAGGAAAGTGGCTGGGGGGCCAGAGGACCCCCACCAGTACCCCCTCCTGGGGCCAGCTCAGGGGAGAGAGGCTCCCAGCCCGGTGTCCTTAATAGGCTTTGGTCTCCATGGGAACCCGAGGGCAGGGGGGCTGGGGCAGGGGGAGGGGAGGCGGCCGGGGCCTGCTGACCAGTGGGAGCCGCCAAGTTCGGCAGCCTCTAAGCCTGAGTGGCAGCCATGGCGGCTGACCATTGTTCCCCCCTCGGCGGCGGCCCCTCGATCCGGGCGGGGGGCCCCCCGCCGCAGGGCCCTTGGCATTCCCGGCTGTCCCCCTCGCTCCCTGGCAGCCTATTCTCCGGCTCCCCCTGGCCTCCCCGGGCCGGTTTCACATGCCAACGCCGATTTAGGCCCGAACAAAAGACGCGGCCGCTGACGGCTTCTCCTGGGGCCCGGTTGCCATGGCGACGCCGGCCCCGGGGGCAGGCGGCCTCCAATCACAGCTGCTGGATCAGATTAGTGCGAGCTCTAATGCGCGGCGCTCAGACACAAAGACACCCCGCCGGAGCGAGCGGGCCTGCTGCTTCCCAGGAGCGTCCTTCCCTCTGGGGCCCAGGCCGCCGGCCTGCCCTCCGTCCTGCACCCACGTCCCCACGGACGCCGCCAGCATCCGCTGGCCCGGGGACCTCCCACCTTCTCCCCTAGAGACAGGGACTCACCTAGTCGCCAACTCACATCCCATTTCCCAAGCCACCTTCTTTGCCCTTTGCCTAAAGGGAACTCAGATGCCTTGATAGGAACGCAGAGGCCCAGCCTGTAGCCTGTCTCGCGCAGGAGTAGATCAGGGACCCCAGTACTAAGCACACAGTCCTACTTCATCCTCAGAGTAAAACTTGGATCCCCTCTTTGCCATCTCTCCATGGAACCTTGACTCTGACACGGACCGCCTTTCTGGGGACATCCTATGGTCTGATGTCACTACATCTCATACTTCACAAACAGACCAAATTAAAGCTGGCTGCATCTCAGAGCAGAGAGCCAAACCTCTGGGCCTGATCATCTTCAGCACCCGCTCCCCCCTCCCCCCCATAGGTAGAGGATCAGCCTTCCTCCCCAGCTCCTGTCCCAAACTCCCACCTGAGCCAGCGGAGTGCTGAGTGCAATTGGGAGTCCTATTTATTGCCTCCTTATCATCCTCACCAGGAAGGAGTGGGGGAAGGTACAACCGCCCATGGCCTGGACAGGTGCAAGCTCCCAGGAGGCCCAGGGGCTGACTGGATTGAACTGGCTACAGGAGAGCAGCCTCCCTCGGGACAATGGAGATAAGTAAGAGAAAAACACGGGAAGGGCAACAACAGAGAGAGCTACTGTGTGGCTTCTGTCCCTGGGGATGTGTCCAGAGTGTGAGGCCCACAGATAGGCCAGGAGCCTGAACAGTGGGTTGGCCTTGCCTCACCCACAGAAGGACCCACCCCTCTTTTACCTTTTGTAGCAACTGGAGTGACCTGGCTGGACTCTGCTCACTGCTGACCAATCCCAGGCTTTTCACATCCCCAACAAGCCCCAAATTTAACCCACCTTCCCGAACTGCTCAAAATACTGCTTCACATCCTCCACGGTGGTGTTCACGGAGAGTCCCCCTACAAAGATCTTCTTCGTTCGAGTCACCATCTGTTAGGGGGAGAGAATGAGAGAGTGGGCATCTGAGTCCTGTGGCCTACTGCCACCAGCAGGGGCTCGAGCCCTCCTGCCAGGGTGCCAGCTGACAAGCTCTCTGTGGCCCTAGCTAACTCGGAAGGTCCGCCCTGAGCTCCCCCGTGAATCCCTGCCTCTAGGCCTGTCACAGGCAGCTGTGCACCCAAACCCTGGCTGGCTCCAGTGTGCCTCCCTCCCTGGGGTCTTATGGGGAAAATGCCTTCCCTAAAGACCACCACCGAGAAGGGGGTGGTTTAGTGACCCAGACCTACATACAGCCTGACTTAGAGACCCCACCAGCTCCCCCTGGGAGAGGCCGAGGCCCATCACAGGGTCCCCCTAACTCCATGCCAACATTTTCCTCATCAACCTCCTCCCAATCCAACCTCTGGCAGCCCTGTGGCCCCAGTCCTGTTTTAGGAAGAACACATGGTCCTAATTACCCCAGGAGTGCATGGCTAATCCACAGCAATTCCCAGCTCCATCCTAACACTAAAGCACCTTCTGTCACCAAACTGCTTAATGGAATTAACCCAGTTCCGACCATGTGCTCCCCGGCGTGGCTGCCTTCGAATACCTGCTCCGTAATTGCTTTCAGGCCCTCTGCTGGGCCCTTCCAGAGATGCCCCTTTCCTGCCTCTTACAAGTTGCCCCCTCCCTTTGCTTTGGCAGAAGCTGGGCACCATGGCTCGGAATCCTAAAGCATCTTAGTTCCCACCACCCCTCCTGCAAAGGAGAAACTAAGATCTCCTGGAGAGGGACCTAGTCCTGGAACTCTTTTTAAAAATTTTTTTAATATATTTTTAATTGATTTTTTACAAAGACGAAGGGAGAGAGATAGAGAGCCAGAAACATCTATCACCTGCCCCCTGCATGCCCCCTACTGGGGATGTGCCTGCAACCAAGGTACGTGCCCTTGACCGGAATCGAACCTCGGACCTTCAGTCCGCAGGCTGACGCTCTATCCACTAAGCCAAACTGGTTTAGGCATGGGACTCTTGGTAAGTCAGCAGACACAGGGTCCCTGTTCTGTAACCAGCCTTCTAGTCTGTCTCCGCTATTCAACTGCTTAAAAATTAAGATCCGGCTAGTTGCACTGAGGCCTGGAATAGAATCTTAGGCCTCTGCCCTGGACCAAAAGTTTTGAGTGCTATATAGCTCAACTGCTGAGAAATCTGTTTTCCTTCTGCACACCCAGAAAAATGTGCCACAGCACCTGGGAGAGAGAGCACTTGGGAGGGCAGCCACAGTCACCCAAGTTGAAGACAGCAGGTGACAGATGCCATGGTCTCTTCCCCCTCCTCAAACCCCAACACACCCAGAGGTAGCAGGGTGACAAGGATCAGAAGCAGCTCCCGGCCCTACTCTAGCTCAGCCTCAGGAGGGAGGTCTGTCCTGGATTTGATCCCCAGAGGCACTGGGAACGGAAGCTGTGATCTCTGAGGTCAGAAATCCACTCAGGGTCCAAACCAAACTGGCTTCAAATATAGGACAATGAGTCCCCCTTCTTCCAACACATGCAGCCCCTTCCCCAACCTATCCCAGAGCAGAAACGGGAAGATGATACATGGTGTCTTCAATCTACAGAGCAAGGATATTGAGAATCCTTCCTCCTCCATCCCAGTCCATACAGAGGTTCCGAAGCATCTTTCATAGAAAGGAATGCTGGGAATATCTCTGCCCTCTGTGATAGAGCTTCTCCCAGACGGGCACACGCCTACCTTAGGCTGTGCTCTCCGAGGAAAGGCCACCTTGGGATCAATCTGAAAGAGAAGGGGCTTTGGTTATCACACATTGATGGGTGACCACAAAACTTTCAGCCCTGAAGACCTTTCTCAACCCAGGACACAGAGGTGACAGAAACCAGCCTCTAGCAGGAAAGTGGAGTGATTAAACATTTAGGCCCTAAAGCCAGGCTACTGGGTTCCAAACCCACTTAAGTTGCTTCCCAGCTGTAAAGACCTTAGGCAAATTACTTAAACTCTGAGCCTCAGGGTCAAGCTCACCTGCAAAATGGACAAAGAGTGACATCCCCCTCCTGGGGACATCTGCAGTTATGTGAGATAATGCTTGCAAAGCACTTGGCATGGTGTCTAGCTTGCAGCAAGAACCCCCCAAAGTAAGCAAAGTCTTACTCCTTTCCGCGCCAGGTATTTTGAGGACCTTCCCAGTTTAACTGACTTCACACAGACACCTGTCTAGGTGAGGCTCGCAATTCAGACTTTTGAAGGCTTGCAAATGGAAAAAACCTTTGCTTCAAGATAAGAGTTCATAAACCACAAGGAATAGACTCAGTTCTGTTTTTTCCCTGATATTATCAACACCTAACAGCTCTCCTTGAGGGTGCACACAAACAGCTTCCTGAGAGCGCGGCTAGGCATGGGGTGAAGCAGAGCCCAGGCTTTGGTGACTGCAAGGCCATAGGACCTGGACTCAGAAATTCTGGGCCCCTGGCCAAGCCTCTGATCTTGGGAACTTGCCTGGCCCCTCTGAACTTGCCTCAGTCCCCTCATCTGCAAAGTGGGGACAATCACATCCACTTTTCCCAGGGGCAGCTGGGGGAAATCAAATGAGATAACGTGAGTGAAAGCGGTCTTTTGTGAACTGCCCTTCACTGCACAAACAAAGGTGCTATTACCCGTGGGCTACCTTTGCCCTTGGCTGTGAAGAGCAACCAGAAGAGAAAAGCAACATGCATCTGGTTATGCCGGGGTACCCTACCTGGACTTAGAAAAGGCAAAAGACAGGGCATGAGACACTGTGGTCAATGCAGGACTTAGGCTCGGTCATTCCAGAGCTGCTTGGCACCCACAGGGGTGGACAACATTCAGAAGTTCACCAGCAATCGCAGGCAAGAGTTATCTTTTCCCAAAGTTCCTTCTGTTCCAAACTCTGCCTTGCTCTAGGCGACCAGCTCTCTGCCTGAATGGCACAAACCAAGGACCAGCTTTCTCTAGGCTCCCCCACTGGAATTCGCCCACAGAGAGGGGACCTTCAAAACCCACGCTAGGGCTCCTCTTCCAGAGTCCCACTCGGCTCCAGGGAAAATCACAGCTGACCATTTTCCTCGTCTGAAGGTATGACTTTGTACATATTTCCCTCCTCCCATTTTTCCCCAGTCACTGGAGCACACCTCAAGCAGTCCCTCCTCCAGCCCCCCCCCCCCAAAGACCCTACCCCATGGGGAGATGAGATGGTGCCCAAGCTCCGTCCATAGACCCACATACACCCTATACCGGATACACCCCACCCCCACTCTGACTCATAGCTGGCAACATAAATAAAACCCAACAAGTAAATAAAAGGTGAAAGTCAGAACCCAAAATAGACTCCCCACAATAAACCTCCCTCCCACCACCCCGAATTCAGGCCAGAGAATGCCAAACACAAGGCCACTGCCCCTTCGTTCTAAATGTCACCCTCCTTCCTCCCCTCTCTTCTCGCCCTTATCAACCTTCCATTCGCCCAGCCCCAGCCCCAGCATCTCAGGACACAGAGGTACAGAAGCCACCGTGCATTCTGAGGACAGGGGATGGTAGGAGAACAGGCAGCTTGATGGCAGATAATCACCAAAAACAATGGGCCACTGTCTCTCCATTCCCAGCTTGGGTCACTCAGGCTGAGCCAAGAAGATCCTTTCAGAGCTGCAAAGTTGAGGCCTGGCCTCATCTGCTCATCACTGGAGCAGGAGTGGGAGCCCTGGCGGAGATAACAGGAGTGGGGACGGCGGTAACTTAACAAATTCTCGGGCACAACCAGCTATTGTTGCAGGTAAACAGGAGCCAGTGAGTGCCCCAAGCAGGGAGGCCCAGGCCTGGAGGAGTGGGGGAGTGTGGAGAGAGATCACACTGTCCCGGCCCCTTGGCAGATGGTCTCCCCAATCACAGGTCACCCCATCAGAGTAACCCCTCCTATCACTTTCTCCTTTTCCCTCTCCCCTTGAGCCAGGGCCTGGGCCAGCGCCCCCTGCAGGGCCCAAGACACCGGGGAGCAGTGGGACAACAGCAAAAATGTTCCAGTTTGAATAGCAAACAGGCCGCTAAGACCCAGCCTCAGAAGGGTTTCTCCAGGCAAGCTGGCTCCCTTCTCCTGCACCCTTCCTGGGTAAAGCAGGTCTGGGTCTTCCTCACAAAGCAAGTTCATCGACCCAAAGTCAGGGGAGGGGGTGAGGGGTGGTTTAGGGATGCGTTGCCATTGGTCTGGAATGAGGGGGTGTCAGAGCCAAATACTAGTTGCAGTTCACAGAAGCCACGGGGTGGGTCCCTGCAGCCCTGATTCACGCAATTTGGGCTAGGGGAGGGCCCTAGCCCCACCCAGCCTCCTCCTGAGGCAGGAAGATGAGCACCCATGGGTGGTGGGGGGCAGCTGGGCCGCCCCTCACCTAACTGGCGGGGGTGGGCGACAGCATCTCCGAGCAGGCCCGGGTTTTTTCTCTTCTCTCTGCCTTCAACTCTAGTGACAAAGTTTCAGAGCCTGGCAGCCCTCCCGCTCAGAAAACTCCCTCCTTCCGCCAGGACCCCGTCCAGCTGTCCCCTGGGGAGTCCTGACCTCTGCTCGGCGGCCTCCCTCTCCCCAAGGACCCCGAAGCCGCGAGGGCCACTCACTGTTTTGGAGTCGAGCTCGTGCCGCGATTGCGCCAGCACTTTATCCACCCCCGCCTGGTCCATGAAAGTGACGAAGCCGAAACCCCTGCGCGCGGTGAGGGAGAGGCAGATGGTTACAAGGCGGCGGGGGCGGGGGCGGGGGCGGGGGGCGCGGGGGCGGCGGCGGGGCTCACCTGGATCTCTTGGTCAGGGGGTCCCGCATCACCAGACACTCCTTCACCTCCCCGAACTGGCCGAAGTATTCGCGCAGCCCTTCTGCAACCACACACCCGCCTTCGGACCCGCGCGGCCCGCGCCCTCCCCTCCCCCTCCCCGTCCTTTGCCCCCGGTGACCCCGGCGCGGCCCCGCCGCCCCCGCGCCCGGCGGCCGAGCGCTGCTCCCGCCCCCGCCCTCGCCGGGCTCCGTGCGGGCTCCGGCGCCCACCGGGGCCCCGGGCAGCCGCGGGCCGCGCGGGGCGGCGGGGGGACGACTCCGGCCGGTTCCCGCCGCTCCGGGAGCCGCCGCACAAAAGTTTGAGCCGCAGGTGCGAGCGGAGTTGGCGCTGCCGCCGGCGGGTCCCGGGGGCCCAGCCCACCCTCCGGTGCCCCCAGCCCCTCGCCTCCTCCCCTCCGCCCGCGGGGCCGTGCGCGCTCGCCGACCGCCCCGCGCTCTCGGGGTCCCGGGCGGGGCGCGGGGGAGCGCCGGGCGCCGGGGTCAGCGGGCGCGGGCCGAGCCGGGGGTCCGCTCGGGCGCCGGTCCGGTGCCCCGCGGCCGGCGGCGCGCGGCTGGCTCACCCTGCGTCGTCTGCCAGCTGAGTCCCCCGATGAACATCTTGCTGCGGGAGGAGGAGAGACACAAAGGGCCCGCGTGAGCGCCGGGAGCCGGGGCGCGGGGGGCGCGGGCCCGGGCGCCGGGGAGGCCGGGCCCGACCCGGATCGGCCATGTTGGCGGGGCCGGGGCGGGCGCGGGCCGGGCAGGCCGGGCGGGCCGGGCCGGGCCGTACCAGGGGTCGTGCGGCGAGTCCGGGGAGGCGAGGCCGGGCTGGGGCGCGTCAGTCTCCATCGGGAGCCGCGGGCGGCGCGGGCAGCGGAGCGGCGGCGGCGGCGGCGGCGATCGGCGCGGGGCAGATGAGGTGCGCGGCGAAGGGGGCCGGACGGACAGGCCATGCTGCCCCCTCCCCCGACCCCGCTCCGGCGGGCGGGCGGGGACGGCCGAGGGGAGGGCCCGCCGGGGGCCGACCTGCCGGCTCCTCCCCCCGCCGCCCGGCGCGCATAAAGCCCCGCGCTCGCCCGCGCGTCCCGGCGCCCGCGGAGGCGGCGGCGCCCGGACCCCGCTCCGCCGGCCCCGGGCCCCCGAGGGGAGCGAGCCCCGGTCCCGCTGCGGGCCGGGCCGGGCCGGGCCGGGCGCGGTCGCACCGCACCCTCCCCTCGCGGGGCCTGGCCGCGGGAACGCCCTCCGGAACGAAGCGCTTCCCCGCGCCTCAAGGTAGCTCGTTCCGGACCGGGGCCCCGCTACCGGGACCTAGGAGGTCCCCAGTCTCCCCGGGTCGGGGGGAGAGAGCCCCAGGCCCCCCCGTCCCGCCACGGTTCCAGCGGGTGGGGATCCCTCCGTTCCCCCCGTCGGAGCGAGAGCCGCCTGCGAGCCCCAGTGGCTCTGAACCTAATGTAAGGGTCCCATACCCCACACCGCCGTGTCCCACACCCCCGGGTCCCACACCCCCGGGCCTAATGTGGGGAGCCCTCCCAGGGCCTCGCGTCCGAGTGGGGAGCGCCATCAGCACCCCAGTGGCAGCCGTATCCGTTTCCCGTCTGCTCAGCGCTCGCTTCCGAACGAGAACCCCTCAGGCTCGCCAGACCCCCGTGCACCGAGCCCCCAGCCCCAGCCCGGGTCCCCAGTTGGCCACCCCCGCCCCCAGGTGGGCAGCTCCCCTGCCCCCCTCAGCCCCGGCCCCTGCCAGCCCCGCTTGGACTTTTGTCTGGATTCGGTAAAGCGGTTCCGGCCGCTCGCCGCCCCTCCCACACAGTCGGGGGGGGGGTCAGTGCCTCTTAGGGACCCCCTTTCCAGCTCAGGAGCCCGAGGGCTGCGCTGACACCTTCCCCTCGGTGACCCCCTTCGGAGCCGCACCCCATCGGCTTGGCGGCACCACTGCGTTGAGGGTCACTCCCATCCGCTCACCTGCCCACGAAGGCAAAATCCTCATCCCCGTGCGCCTCCCACACCCCCACCCGGTGGTCCCTGAGGCCGCGGGTCATGCACGGCTGCTGGGGGCCTTCACCCACCGGAAGCCCCCCGGGTCCGGCCTGGGAACCTGGCAGGTCCACGCCGGGTCGCCGTGGGAGCCAGCGGCGTCCCCCCGTCCGCATTCTCGCCGTGACCCCCCCGCCCCCCAAGAAAGGGTCAGGCCCGGAGGCTGAGGCAGCCAGCCACGCCCTCCTCCCCGAAATGCCCACCCCTGCGGGGTCTCAGTGCACACAGGCCCGCCCTCCCGCCTCCCCTCCGGCGCCCGCCCAGCTCTCTGCCTTAACGCCCGGCAACCGGGCAGCCCGGCTCCCCACCTGACACCCACGCTCCAGGCGGCCCCTTTGAGTCCAGTGCGCAGAGCCTGGGCACCATGACCCCGCTCTCCGCGAGGGCGCCCCTCCCTCCTTAGTCCACGCCCCCTCCCCCGCCACCTCTGTAAGAACGTGAGAGACTCAAGTTAATGGTTTCCTCCTGACCTTTTGGGGACACGCAGCAGGTATATCCTGCCACCCCTTGTGTGTAAAGGGAGAAACCAACTTGTTTTTTCCTGTTTTTATCCTCCTACTGGCCCCACAGTTTCTCAGTCGCCCCTGAACTCGGGCTGAGGGGCACCCCCACACAGAGCGTTTTGCCATCTCAATACAAACTGGAACATGAGGTGAGCCCTAAGAGAGACAGGTGACGGTCAGTAGTAGCACCTTCAGTGTTAGGGAACTGACTCTTCGTAAATCTCAAGTTCCTGTGTGTGAAATGGGGCCAGTGGAGAGGTGCAGCGAGGGGAGAACCCCAGCATCCATGAGCATTGGCGTGTGTGCCGGTGCTGCTGGGCAGGTGGCGGGCCGTGAGGAAATGCGTGAGGGTCACGCGTTCGGAGCCGGCCAGGCCGACCTGAGAACTAGATTGAGATAAGACCCATTTATCAGCGTCCTCATTCAGGACCTCAGAGGAGGAAGGGTATGCTTTCACTGCCTGGTTGGAAGCACAGCAATGTGTGGGGTGGGCTTATAGAGGTCGCCTCCATCTGCAGGTCCATCTCAGCCTCGCTGCTTCGGCCACTTTATTCCCACGGGGGGTGGGGTCCGCCTAGGGGTAGCCCTCACAGGACAATGCAGCTGTAGATGCAAGATCCTCATCTTAAATTGAGGATCTCGGCAGCATTAAGGAAGAATGATCTTCAGAGCAACTGGCCCCGACTCCAGAATTAGGAGATTAGAGAATGTGGCTCCAGCTCTTTCTCTCCAGTGCCACACACACTGAGCATCACTCAGAGAATTATAGAATAATTTGCTTTATAGTTTAAAAAAATCCTTTCAAGAAGACAGAGCAAATGGCATAACACCCACACATTCATTCTCTCCACAGTATTTATTGAACACCTGCTACCCAGCAGACACTGTCTGAAGCGCTGTATTCCTAGCACCTACCTGTGTGAAGTTTGCTTTCTAAAGACAGGAGTCAGATGATAGATAGGTAGATAGATGATAGATAGATAGATAGATAGATGATAGATAGATCTGTCAGTTAGATGTTGTTTAGTGCCGTGGAAAAGGGAAGGGGAGAAGGAAGGTCGGAGGCGTTGGGCAGAGGGTGAC
The DNA here is from genome assembly GCA_004026805.1 of Lasiurus borealis. Classification (NCBI taxonomy): domain Eukaryota; kingdom Metazoa; phylum Chordata; class Mammalia; order Chiroptera; family Vespertilionidae; genus Lasiurus; species Lasiurus borealis. Next base: position 50,816 of record PVJN01006409.1, read on the forward strand.
ATGCAATTGGAAATCAGGAACGTTCTCATAGGAAGGGGTGATGTTTTAGCAAAGACTTGAAGGAAATGAGGTACATGAATCTACTGCATTATCCAGAACTCTCACTTAAGCAGAATGCCTGCATCTCTTGAGGGCAATGCTCATTGGTATTCACAATTTGACTTTCACTGCTCTAAAACAATGGTTCCCAAACCCTACTGGGCTTAAAATATCACCCAGGGACTTTCAGCAGATGCAGGGTGGGATGGGGGCTCTGAAAACTGCATCTTTTTAAAAACAAGCACCTCTATCAGATGATGCTGATAGCTGAGGGTTTCCTTGGACCACTCTTAAAGAAACATTGCTCTAAAATAAACTAAAGAGTCTTCTAGAATGACAACAATAATAGAATGAAAGATTACATTATAGTCCCTGTGGTTTTAGTGTTGAGAGTATTTCACTGTGTTCTCATTCTTCGAAAATGCAATACTCAAGCAAAACCCTGGATTACCCAGAACACCCATTTCTTGTCCAAGGGGGGAGGAGAACATTTATCATAAGCTGGTGAGGAGCCAAACATTTATAATCCGTCTGTTTTCACCCTTCCTCCTTTTTGCTGCCCTCATTTTAAAAATATTTTTTCCTTTCCCTAAATTTCTGGACTAAAGAGCAGGTGAATGGCTGGGGGTAATGAGCACTTGATCCAGAGTCAAAAGATGCACAGGTGGGTCCTGGAATCACCGCTGTTTCTGGTTGAGTCTAGGGACATGCCACTCAGCCACCTGTGTTTCCATCTACTCTGAATTGCTGCAGGACTCGATCATGTGTATGAAACACCTTGAAACCTCTGACACACCATGGAAAGGGACAGCAGCTCTGACTGCATCCGCAGATCCAGTTAATTTGGTCCAGTTCAAGTTCAAGACAGTGTGGTACTGGCACAAAGACACACATATAGATATTATAATAGAATAGCATTGAGAGCCCCAAAATAATCCAGTCTCTTCGACAAATGGTGCTGGGATAACTGGGTTCCATATGCAGAAGAATTAAATTGTACCTCTACCTCACAGCATATACAAGCACCATCTCAAAATGGGTCAAAGATCTAAATGTAAAAGCTAAAACTATAAAAAGAAAGGTAGATCAATGGGATATTATTACAATTAAAAACTTTTGTGCTTTAACGGGCACTATGGAGAAATAAAAAAACAACTCACAGAACAGAAGGAGAATTTTGCAAAGCATGTATTTGATAAGGGAATTGTATCTAGAAGATATAAAGAAGTTGCAAAACTCAATATTAAAAAAAAGATAAATTATCCGATTCAAAATGGGCAAAGGAGCTCAAAAGACAGTTTTCCAAAGAAGATACATAAGCCAAGAAGCACATGAAAGAAATGCTCAACATTATGAACCATAAGACAGGTACATCAATGACGTCCCAGTCTACACCTACTAGGATGGCTGTGTCATAATGAAAAAGACAGATCATAACCAATGTTGGTAAGTGTGTGGGGAATGGGAAACTTTCCACATTGCTGGTGGGTGTAAAAGGTTGCAGCTCTTGCTTGAAGGTTCACAGCGGCGCTCTTCATAGCAGCCAAGATGTAGAAACACCCCAGTGTACATCAGTTCTATACAACATAGTATTATTTGGTCATAAAAAGGAATGCAGCCCTGACTGGTTTGGCTCAATGGATAGAACACTGGCTACGGACTAAAGGGTCCCAGGTTTGAGTCCAGTCAAGGGCATGTACTTTGGTTGCAGGCACATCCCCAGTAGGGGGTGTGCAGGAGGCAGCTGATCGATGTTTCTTAATCTCTATCCCTCTCCCTTCTTCTCTGTAAGAAATCAATAAAACATATTTTTTAAAAAAAGGAATGCATGACTGATACATGCTACAGCACAGGGGAATCTTGAAAACATTATGCTGAGTGAAAGAAGCCAGACACAAAAGGTCACACATTGTACGATTCTGTTTACATGAGATGCTCACAGGAGGCAAGTCCACAGAAACAGGAAGTAAACTGGTGGGTGCCTAGGGCATAGGGTTGGGGAGTCAGGGAGAGCTGGAGAGAACTGAGTACAGTTTTCTATTATTTGAAGTGATGAAAATATGCTAAAATTGATTATGATGATGTTTGCAAAATTCTGTGAATACTAAAAACTGAATTAAACACTTTAAATTAATTAATTGTATGGTATGTAAATTGCATCCCAATCAAGTTGTTACCCAGGAAAATCACTCATCTATTATAAATCTTTCTCTGATCCCATGCAGCAAATGAACTGACCCTCTTTTCTCCCAAAGCATCTTGTTTTTAACTTCATCATCATCATCATCATCATCATGTAGAAATTAAGTTCTTTCCACATACTAGACATAGTGCTGAGCACTTTTCAGGAATTTTCCCATTTCATTCTCCCAGGAGTTCTTCAAGGTAGAAACTATTATATTTTAATTTTACTGACCAGGAAAACAAGTCTTAGGGAAGATAAGTAATTTGTCTGAAGTGACATAGTAAATGGGAAAAGTAATAGCTAATATTTATTGAACAATTACTATGTTCCAGACCCTGTATTAAGCACTGCTTCCAGAAATTCATTCAATTCTTACAGCTCTATGGGGGTGGTCCCTATTTTCCAGATCTGGGAATAGAAGTGCTGAGTGATAAATTTGCTAATACAGATCAGAATGATAGGTGGTGCGGAAGCTAAGATTTGAACTTGAGTCTGATGCCAGAATCTTTACCATGAACCACTACATCACTTTCTCTTCCTATTCAATGCGTAACAATCCATTTGTTATTATAGACAGTTCTGGACTGACATGCTGGAATGAGACCTATTTAAGGGCAAGGTCCCTGAGCTAAGCCTCTGCCGTCTCCATCCCCATTCCTATCCTCAGGACCAGGCCTCACACGCGGTGCTGCATATTGCTTATTAGGTACTTTGCCTTGAACCAGTCCCTGTGCTAGGTAGGACTGGAAGATGCGATCGTGAATGAGACAGACAGCTCTCCTATCCTCACAGAGCTTACAGTCTAGCGACAAAGACAATAATTTTATATACATCTTTCAACCACGTCATCTTAATCACCTCAATAATCTGATGTAATAAGTTTTAGGTTTTATTAATATAGTTGTTTACAGATGAAGAAACTAGACTCAGACACCTGAATGACACGTCCAAGATCGCGCAGCCAGTGAGTGTATGAAGCGGGTCTAAGAAGCCTGCTCCACCTGATTCTGATCTTATGCTACATTGTCTCCATTCCCCCACCCCACCTGCCTTTGCTCCCACCCCCCAGTCCTGGCAGGGAGGGAATTAAATAAAGTATTCTGCTTGTCCAGCTGAGAACACCCACAGTCTGGTCAGACCTGCTGACTCCCCCACTTTCTTGCTGTCGCTTCCAGTGACAGCCAGAGCCGGTGTGATGTGTTGCTGAAAAGGGGTGCCTTGGAGTTTATGGTTTCGGCATCTGAATCGCTCTCTGCTGTAATTATTTGATTTAGTCTGCTCAATTAATAACCCCACCATTCTCGGGCTAAAGACAAAGATGCTAAGAGCATGCCTCCTTTATTTTTTTAAATGTTTATTTTGGGAAACTGAAACTGCAGACCTGGAGAACAGAAACCACAGGTCTGTCAGTAGTGACTGTGGGGGAAGGGCTGCTAGGCTGTTGGCAGGGGCTTCTGGCTACACTCAGGCAGGGTATGAAGCTGAGGGGCTGGCGAGAGGGGGGTCCCATCTCTGAGCCCTGTCTGAGAAGCAAAACACCCTCTTCCCAGAGACCAGGTTTTCAGGGATTCCAGGGAAATAATTTATTTTTATTTTTATTTTTTTGAATCAGTGAATGTAACAGGAAAAACATTAGACAGGGAGTCAGGAGCCTGGGGCTCCATCTCTGACCTTGAAGCATGCTCTTCCCCTCCCTAAGCCCTAGTTTATTCATCAGCAGAATGGAAGGTGGCCAGATGATTTCAGAGCTGGGAAATTGGTTCCAGTTTTTCTATCGATTAGTAGTGACTAGGGCTGGGCAAGGATAGAAAGCTGTGATTGATTAGCAATGTCTGCCATGGATACAGGTAATCAGGGAATAGTGCAAGGAGCCCCATAATATTTGCCCTCCCTAGACCATCCCTACATCTTTTCCAGTTTTGGTCTCCTAGACCTTAGAGCAAGAAGGGCAAGGATCAATATGCAGCCATCTCTGGGCTCAAGCAGCCAAGGGAGGAGCCATCAAAGGGATAGTTTTACTAACAACGACAATCCATGCTTCAGAATGTGGAGAAAAGATCTGGAAGGATTAAACCATAAAGCATTAACACTAAACCACTAACATGGGTGTATATTCTGTGTTAGTATGGGTGTGGATTTTTTCTGTCAGGATGGATTCATCTTAGCATTAAAAAACATAGTAAAAATAATTTGAATGAGACGATTTAAAGACTTTTTTTAAGAACAGTCATAATAGAAACTGGAAATAATCCAAATGTTCATCAAGGGGAAATGAATAAACTATGATATACAATGGAATACTATGCAAAAATAAAAAGAAGCATATGACTAATATACAAATAAATTAAAAAAAAACATTATATTGAGCAAAAGAGACCAGATACCAACACACACACACACACACACACACACACACACACACACACACAAACATATTGTATTATTCCAGTTAAATGAAGTTCTAGATTGGCAAAATCAATCCATGGGGAGAGAAGTCAGAATAGTGTTTATCTTTGGGAAAAAAGAAACAGATATTGACTGTAAAGCAAGAGAGAATTTTCTGGAGGATAAAAATGTTCTATATCACCCAACTGGTGTGGCTCAGTGATTGAGTGTTAACCTATGAATCAGGAGGTCACATTTCAATTCCCTTCCTGGTCAGGGCACATGCCTGGGATACAGGCTCGATCCCTAGTGTGGGGCATGCAGGAGGCAGCTGATCAATGATTCTCCTCATGGATATTTCTATCTCTCTCTCCCTTTCCCTTCTCTCTGAAATTAATTAAAAAATACATACACATATATATGTATATATATAATGTTCTATTCCAGTGCTGCCCAATAGAAGTAAGATGCAATCCACAGCTGCAAGTCACGTATGTAATTTAAATTTTTCTAGTAGCCACATTAAAAAAAAAAAAGGAAACAGGTAAAATGTATGTTAGCAATATATCAAAATATTAGACTTCAACATGTAATCACTATTAAATTATTAATAATATATTTTACATTCTTTTTTTTTTTACATTCATCAGTATCCAACATATATGTTGTGTTTATGGTACTTCTTAGGTTGCACTGGCCACACTAAGTGTGCAAGTAGCCACATGGTGAGTGGTCACTGTAATAGACAAAGTCTGAGTCTCACATAGTCTGAGTTGTTGTTGTGTATAAAAACTCACCAAGCTGTACACTTAACATGTGTACATTCTACTTTATGTAAATTATAGCTTAATAAAAAAGAATAGTACTTTACTAAAAAAGCAAAATATAATTTAAAAGAGGTGTCCTAGCTGGTTTGGCTCAATGGATAGAGCATCAGCCTGAGGACTGCAGGGTCCCAGGTTCCATTCCAGTCAAGGGCACATGCCTGAGTTGCGGGCTTGATCCCCATTGGGGGATGTGCAGGAAGCGGCCAATCAATGATTCTCTCTTATCATTGATGATGTTTCTATCTCTCTTTCTCTCTCCCTTCCTCTCTGAAATCAGTAAAGATATATTAAAAAATAATTTTTTATTTTAATTATTATTATTATTTTAAATATATTTTATTGATTTTTTACAGAGAGGAAGGGAGAGGGATAGACAGAAACATGGATGAGAGAGACATCGATCAGCCGCCTCCTGCATGCCCCCTGCTGGGGATGTGCCTGCAACCAAGGTACATGCCCTTGACCGGAATCGAACCTGGGACCCCTCAGTCCGCAGGCCGACGCTCTATCCACTGAGCCAAACCGGTTTCAGCTTAAAAAATAATTTTTTAAAGGGGGATAGAATGAGAGAGTGGGGCTAGAGTAAACAAGCAAAAAAAAAAAAGCTATATTTATAAATCTATTGAACATCTTAGCAGGGAAATCTGTCTGCAATCGGGACCCCTAAGATCAGGCCAGAAAACCACAAAAGGTCAACTTTGGTGAAAGCTAATCAAGAACTTAGCTTTCAGTTTTCAGCATACTATCCTAATTTTCTAGTGTGTTATATGTGACATGCCACTAATAATAGTAAAAGTAGATATTGACAACTTTACGGAATCCTTGCCACTTGCTCAGGATGGTACTGAGAACTTTCCTTCATGATCTCATGGAATCCTCTCCACAGCCCGCTGAGGCTGCTTCTTTTATGATCCTCCCATTTGGCAGACCTGGAAACTGAGGTTCAATAACTCCACTCAGGGGTGGTAAAGAAGGATTGCAACAAAGGTCTCCTTGGCTTTGGCCTAATATTTGAACACAGGCAAGTTCTAACCACTGCCTCTACTAAAGCTTGAAATACTTTACTTGCTTTAAAAATAAACAAATGAAGAGAACAGAGGAGGAGGAGGCAAAAGAGAAGGAAAAGAAGGAGGAGGAGAAAGGGGGAGAAGGGGAAAGAGGAGGAGGAGAAATAAACAAATGAAAAAGAGTGGATTCAAGGTTATGTCTATAAATAACATCACTTGCTCCCTGGCCTTCTGACATGCTCTCCTGAGGAGAGAGGAGAGCTGGGGTTATATAGAGCTTCAGGCTATCTTATCTGAATGCCCAAGGAAGCGTGTGTCACATGGGGATATCATTCCATCAGGAGTGTCCCAATTTCAAAAAGGTTGAGAACAGCTGCTGTGGATAGCCTCTGATGTCCCCTTCTTGCTTTACAGATGGAGAAACTTAAGAGATCCAGGGAGAGAGGTGTCTTGCCCAAGGTCACACAGCTAGTACTTGGTGACTCCATCTTTGCCTCTTCACTTTTCATTGAATGAATCAAATATGCCTTCTCTACTGTCAGGTACGTTGGCAGTGACTAAACCTGAATAAGACTTGCTGCTGGTTCTTGGGGTGTCTATGCTTCAGTAAAGGGACAGAATATATCAAGCCAAGTATGTGGCCCTTAAGAGACCTTCGGAGGCTCAAGGGAGTGAGAGAGCACAGCAAGTTGGAGAGGAAAGGGGAGACTGGCATTTCAGCTGGATTGGAAAGCAGAAATGGAGGAGTGGGCACTTCCCAAAGGAGAGCCAGTAGGCACCTGTGTCAGCTGACTTGTGTTTTTCCATTTGCCCAGCGATGGCTCTATCTCTATTGTCTGGCATGGTGCTGGGTCTACATTAAGGCTCAACCATTGTTTGGTTGGCTGATGAAGGATGGGACTCATTCATCAAAAATGAAAAGAGAAAGGTGCATTAATTCATTCAATAAATATTTACTAAATGTCTATTATTTTCCATGCATAACACTAAATGCTTTGCCTGGGACTTAGTCAAATACATTAATTGTCACCAAGTCCACCTCTCTCTACCTGACATAATAGAACAATAATAGTAGGAGTAGGAGCTATAATTACCAGTTATTGCATGTTTATAATATGCCAGGTGCTTTGCTAAGCAATTTGCATTAATTGACTCATTTAGTCTTCTTTCCCAAACTGAGGTATGTTACATTTATTATCTTCACTTGACAGAAGAGGAAGGTCAGATAGAGAGGACAGGTGACATCCTAAGGCCACACAGCAAAGAATTAGAAAGGTGGGATTTGAACACAGGCAAGTTCTAAACCATTCTGGAATCCAATCACTGATTTCCATGTTTGTGTACAGGTACCACCTCTTCAGCAAGATGTGTGTAATAACATACCTGATCTTCCGGCAGCTGCTGTTGCCCTCTGCCCCAGATAATAACCATGCAATGACTTCCCGGTGCTGATAGAACAAAATCCAAACCCTTACAATGGCCTGTAGCCCTTCGTGACCTGGCCCCTGCTTCTCCAGCCTTATCTCCTCCACCCCACATCCTTTCTTCCCTCTGATCAACTGGCCTTTCGAGACTGGAAAGCACCAGGTTCTTTTCAACCAGGGGCTTCCTTAGTCTGGAAAGACCTCCTGCAGCTTGGAGCACCCTTAGCCTTGCCTGCAGCACCCTTTGCTTATGCTAGAGCACTTTCATCTTAGTCTGGGTACCCTTCCCCAGCCTGATCATGCTTCTCTGACAATGCATCCCGCTATCCCTTCTGTGCCTGATCACTTCCTTATCATTCAGATTTCAGCATAAATGTCACTGCCCCATGATTACTTCTCTGATTCTATATATATTGATTTCAGAGAGGAAGGGAGAGGGAGAGGGAGATAGAAACATCAATGATGAGAGAGAATCATTGATCGGCTGCCTCCTGCACACCCTATACTGGGGATCAAACTGGGCATGTGCCCTTGACCAGAATGAAACCCAGCACCCTTCAGTCCACAGGCTGACAGACACTCTATCCACTGAGCCAAGCCAGCTGGGGAACTTCTCTGACTCTTGGTTCCTCTGCCTTTTCCCTCATTGCTTTTTTACCTGTAGCACTTGCCACCATGTGTAGTATTTGTGTGTGTGTGTGTGTGTGTGTGTGTGTGTGTGTGTGTGTGTGTTTTAAGATTCTTGAAATTAAGACTGTTTTCTTCTTGTTCCCTGTTGTATGGCTGGCACATAGTAGGCACTTTATAAATCTTGGTGGAATGAACAATTAGATAAAGATGTGATAAACACATTAGGCCTCAAGGAGTAATAATAATCACTTATTGAATTTTTATTGCAGAGCAAGCACTTGTGTGCCATTTCATTTACTCATTAGAGAACTCGATGATGCAGGTATAATTATCATTATCTCCATTTTACAGATGAGGACTCTGAGGTTCAGAGAGGTGTTACCACTTGGCCAGGGTTAAATGGCTGATTAGAGTAAGAGAAGGGCCTCAACCCAGGCCTTCCTCTGCACTCCAGGTATGTCTCACCCACCATGCTATCCACTGCAGGTCCAGCTCCTTCTCCCTGCTTCCCCTCCTGTTCCTTTCTCCCCTTCCTCAGTGAGGGGTCCTGCCTTGAGTCCTTAGCTAACAGAGTGAATCAGAAGGTCTGTGGGCACCTGGCTCCTTCATATAGTAATTGAGATCCTTGTCATTGTTGACTGAGAGATTACCAGGAGCCAGGCATGCACTCACTCGAGGTGCCCTCTCCACCCCCCATGGAGTAAGGATTGTGATCTGAGGCAGAGCTGCTGGCCCAAGGTGACTCAACTGGGAATTAGGTAGAGCCAGGGTCCAAACCCATCCTCAGACCCAGACTCCGTGACTCAGAAGAGAGAAGTTAGATCCCATCTGGAGGGCCCGCCACCATGCCTCACAGCAGTTGCCGCCTGCCTCTTGGAAGGACTGCTGGCCTTGCTTTGCCATCAGAACCAGCAGGACCCAGGGGGTCGAGCTGACCCACTGTTCTTTCTACTTCATCCTCTAAAAATTTTGCATGTGATGTTTTATAACAAAGATATTATAACAGCGTAATTGTAGTATATGAATCAGTAAATCTACATATATTGGAGATATGAGTTCAAAGATGGTTTCCTCTTACTGTATGATCACAAAAATTTGGAGCTGATTGGTGAAAACAGTTTATCCATTCAGCACTTGATGAGCATGTGGGTTGTCCCCATCTTTTTTTATTTTATCTTATATTTTTATTGAGTTCAGAGAGCAATGAAGAGGGAGAGATAAAAACATCAATGATGAGAGAGAATCATTGACCGGCTGCCTCCTGTATGCCCTACACTGGGGGTCAAGCCCACAAGGCGGGCATGTGCCTTGATCAATTGAACACTGACCTCCTGGTTCCTAGGTTGATGCTCAACCACTGAGCCATGCTGGCCAGGCCTGTTTAACTTTTTTGAAGAACCACCAAAGTGTTTCTCACAGCACTGCACCATTTTATATACCCATAAGCAATGAACAGAAGATTCCAATTTGTCTATATTCTTGCCAACACTTATAATTCTCTTTTATTTTTTTATTTTGTTTAATTTTAATAAATCTTTATTGTTCGGATTATTACAATTGTTCCTCTTTTTCCCTCCATATACCCCCTCCACCTGGTTCCCACCCTACCCTCTGCCCTTACCTCCCCCCCCATTGTCCTCATCCATAGGTGAATGATTTTTGTCCAGTCTCTCCCTGTACTCCCCTCCCCTCTTTCCCCCTGAGAATTATCAGTCCACTCCCTTTCTATGCCCCTAATTCTATTATATTCACCAGTTTATTCTGTTCATCAGATTTTCATTTACTCGATTTTTAGATTCACTTGTTGACAGATATGTATTTGTTGTTCCTAATTTTTATCTTCACCGTTTTCTTCTTCCTCTTTTTAAAGAATACCTTTCAGCATTTCATACAATACTGGTTTGGTGTTGATGAACTCCTTTAGTTTTTTTTATCTGTGAAGCTCTTTTATCTGCCCTCTAATTCTGAATGATAGCTTTGCTGGGTAGAATAATCTTGGTTGTAGGTTCTTGCTATTCATCCCTTTGAATATTTCTTGCCACTCCCTTCTGGCCTGCATAGTTTCTTTCTTTTCTTTTTTTTTGGTTTAAAATATATTTTATTGATTTTTCTCAGAGAGGAAGGGAGAGGGATAGAAAGTTAGAAACATCGATGAGAGAGTGACATTGATCAACCACCTCCTACACGCCCCCCACTGGGGATGCACCCGCAACCAATGTACACGCCTTGACCGGAATCGAACCTGGGACCCTTCAGTCCGCAGGCCGATGCACCATCCACTGAGCCAAACCAGGCTCAGCTGGCCTGCATAGTTTCTGTTGAGAAATCAGATGACAGTCCAATGGGTGCTCCCTTGTAGGTAATGAACTGTTTTTCCCTTGCTGCTTTTAATGTTCTCTCTTTGTCTTTTGCTCTTGGCATTTTAATTATGATGTGTCTTGGTGTGGTCCTCTTTGGATTCCTTTTGTTTGGGATTCTGTGAGCTTCCTGGGCTTGTAAATCTATTTCTTTTACCGGGTGGGGGAAGTTTTCAGTCATTATTTCTTCCAATAGGTTTTCAGGATCTTGCTCTCTCTCTTTTTCTGGCACCCCCATAATTCTAATGTTGGTACACTTGAAGTTATCCCAGAAGCTCCTTACACTATCTTCACTTTTTTTATTCTTTTTATTTTTTGCTTTTCCAGTGGAGTGTTTTTTGCTTCTTTGTATTTCATATCTTTGACTTGATTCTTGCGTTCCTCTAGTCAGCTATTAGGTTTCTGTATAATATTTTTTATTTCAGTCAGTATATGTTTAATTTCTAGTTGGTTCTTTTTCATCTCCTCTGGGGTCTTGCTAAATTTATCCATTTTTTCTAGGAAATTCTTAAAAAACCTTATAACTATGGTTTTCAACTCTATATCCATTTGTTTGTTTTCCTCCATTTCTTTCATTTGTGATCTGTTCCTCAATCTCTGCATATTTTGCTGCTTACCTGAGTTGGTAGAGTAGCTTTGTGTGCTAGCTCTTCTATGTGGCCCAGTACCTCTGCCTCCCCAGTTACCTGAGGTGGACACTGTTCTTAGTGCACCCCTTCGTGAACTGTGTACAGTCTTGTTGTAGTTAATTCTTTGATTGTTGTTGGTATCACTGGGGGGAATGACCTCCAAGCCAATTGGTTGTGAGGATCAGCTGTGCTGTGCATGTGGGCTTGCCTCCAGAGCTCTGCCTTTTGTACACATGCAAGCTTCCAGAACTCTACCTTTCGGTTTCCCGGAGTTTCCATGCACTCTAGGGACCTGTATGAGTCTGGATCCCCAGGGTCTTGCCCAAAACTGGGGTTCAGTGCCGTTGGACCTGGATTTCAGTGCCGTTGTGAGGTTCTGTTTTCCTCCTGCTAGAGGAAGTCAGGCACAATCAGCAGTCAGTGCTCTGCGTGTGCACTTTCGAGAGCCCCCAGACTTCTGTCTTTCACGGCTCCCCTAAGTTCCCATGCCCTCGTTCCTTTTCACAACAGTCCAGACTCCCCCTATGAGTCTTGCCTGGAGCTGGGGTTCAGTGCAGTTGAGATTTTCCGTCTCCCTCCCGCTAGAGGAAGCCAGCCAGACCCTCCTCCGCCCGTCCTCTCCACAAGTGTGTCTCCGTACCTCAGCTTTTTGCAGCTCCTCTGAGTCTTTGTGATCCTCTCTCTTTCCTTCTAGTTGTAGAATTTCCACTCGGCCAGCTTTCCTATGGTTCTGGATGGTGTCCATTCTGTCTTTTAGTTGTAGTTTTGAGGCAGCAGCTTAGGTGTTCACCTATGCCGCCATCTTGGTTTCTCTGCCTTGTAATTCTCTTTTAAAATGTCTTTTCTATTCTAGCCATCCTGGTGGGTGTGAAGTAATATTTCATTGGATGAAACTGGAAAACATGGATGAACTTCAAAAACATGCTAAATGAAAGAAGCCAGACACAAAAGGTCACATATTTCATTATTCCATTCATATGAAATATTCGAAATAGGCAAATGCATAGTGACAGAAAGCAGGCTGGAGTTGCTAGGGGCCAGGGGACAAAGGAATGGGAAGTAATTGCGTAAGGAGTATGGGGTTTGTCTTTGAGGTGATGACTATGTTTTGGGACTAAATAGAAGTGATGGTTGCACTACCTTGCGAATGTAGTAAATGCAACTGAATTGTACATTTAAAATGGTTATTAATTCAATAAAAAAATAGTTATTATAAAAGAAATAGATGAACATGGTAAGAAAATAATTTTTTAAAACAATCCCCAGTGTGAGGTGTGCCGATCAATGATTCTCTCTCATCACTAATCTTTCTATTTCTCCCTCTTCCTTCCTCTCTGAACTCAATAAAAATATAAAATAAAATAAAAAAAGATGGGGACAACCCACATGCCCATCAAGTGCTGAATGGATAAACTGTTTTCACCAATCAGCTCCAAATTTTTGTGATCATACAGTAAGAGGGAACCATCTTTTAGCTCAAATCTCCAATATATGTAGATTTACTGATTCATATACTACAATTACGCTGTTATAATACCTTTGTTATAAAACATCACATGCAAATTTTTAGAGGATGAAGTAGAAAGAACAGTGGGTCAGCTCGACCCCCTGGGTCCTGCTGGTCCTGATGGCAAAGCAAGGCGGGCAGTCCTCCGGAGAGGCAGGCGGCACTGCGTGAGGCATGCGGGCGGCCCCCCAGTGACACTGGGTGATCTCCTCCACTCCCCATTTCCACGCACGGAGGAAATAGATACTAGGTTCTAGTACATATTATTCTTCAAATGTCTTCTGTACACAGGGAAGTGTGTAATACATGTGTGTGTTTGTGTGCTTGTGTTTCCTTTTTCTTTTACATGCGTGGGATTATATCACACCCAGCATACTGCCTTTTTCTCTTGGCAATACCTGAATATCAATGGCCATTTCATATCAATGCGCTCTTCTTACTGGCTCCATTATATGCAAGTCCCATACTTTCCCCATCTCTCGGAGTCCTGAGTCCCAGGTCGTATTCTGCCACAGACTTGCCTGTGACTCTGACCTCCACTGTTTGCTCCGAGGCACGGTGAGGAGTTGCTACCACCCGGGGGGGGGGGGGGGACTGGCCCCAGGGCTCGCGCGGCCCTGCTCTGGGACGCGCCGGGGGAACTGAAGAACAAAGAACAACGCTCAGGAGTCTGGACTCCTGCTCTTCCTGGCTGTGGGACCTGGGGCAAGTTCCCCAGCCCTCCGAGCCTCGCTTCCCTCCTGGCAACCAGGACGCCACAGCCTGCAGGGGGAAGCCCGAGGAGCAGTGACACAGGGCCCCGCTCAGAGCCAGCTGGCATCGCAGGTCCTTTCAGGAAGAAAAGGCGGTCCTGGCCCTGGGTCTGTGGCCACCTGCTTTGGGGTCGGGCTCTGCTGTGGGTGCTAAGGCGGGAAGGGAAGGTGAGGCCGAGCTGGGCGGCCCTGGGAACCCGGGAAGGAGGCGAGGCTGGAGTGGAAAAGATTAGAATGGGAACAAATGGGCTCTGAATAGAAGCTTTTATTCCTGTCGGAGCGGGCTTTGTTCCCCAAGCACGTGACACACAAAAGCCTCTACTTGAATTCGGGAACCCTAATTGGTTCTCAGGTGGGGGAGGAGAGGGGTGTCTGGATTTAGGGATTCCTTAAAGGGGCAACACTATGGAGAGCTGGGCTCAGGGTTGTGCTTATTGTCAGGGGGAGGGGCTGGGGAGGGCTGGAGGGGAAGAGTGGACCCGTGGGGGTGGGGCAGATGTTCAGAAAGGCGGGGAAGGGGAGAGGAGGGGACATGGGAAGATGGGAAGAGAGGGAGAAGCAGGGTGAAACTCACAGGCCCTCAGCCACTGGCCCAGTGCCTGAAATAGTGGGCATGGAGGGAAGGAAGAGAGAGGGAGGGAGGAAGGAGGGGAGGGAGGGAAGAAGGAAGGAAGGGAGGGAGGGAGGGAGGGAACAAGGAAGGGAGGGAAAAAAGGAAGAAAGGGAAGAAGAAAGTGAGGGAGGAAGGGAGGAAGAGAAGAAGGGAGGAAGGGAGGGAGGGAAGAAGGAAGGGAGGGAAAAAAGGAAGAAAGGGAAGAAGAAAGGGAGGGAGGAAGGGAGGAAGAGAAGAAGGGAGGAAGGAAGGGAGGGAGAGAAGAAGGGAGGGAGGGAGGGAGGGAGGAAGAAAAGGAAGAAGAAAGAAAGGGCGGGAGGGAAATCCTCATTTCTTACCAGGTGCCAAAAAGGGTTAGGGCCCTGCCTCCCTCCCGCCCCTCTTCCCCCACTCTTCCTCAGGGCTCCAGCTGCCCCAGGGCCTTTCCATCCTGAGATATGCCCCATGGATCCTGCCTCAGGACCTTTGCACTTGCTCTTCCTTTTACCTGGCATGCTTTCCTGCCCCCACCCCATCTTCTCAAGGAGCATTTCCTCAGGGGAAGACTCCCTGGACCCAGGACTCTAGTCTGTCACCTGCGTCAATTCTTTCAGGCACTTACCACTCACAGAAGGTACTTGATGGTTGTCAGATTCCAGCCCCAGGAGAGCAGAATGGCAGGTGATCTTGTGCCCAGTGACACCCCCAGCGCTCAGCGTCGTGCTTGACACAGGAGATGATCCAAAAGCCCGAGGCTGCGGCTGGCTGGGCGGATGGGCACCTGGCGCCATTGTTTAGAGGTGGGCGGGCTCACGCCTCCCTTTGAAACTTTCTAGCTAAAGACCTGACATGTTACTTTGTCTCTCAGACTTCACTGTGTTCTTCAAAAAGTACTGACCACGGAGGGTGTTCTCAGGGTTGAAGAGAGAATGGCACTTGATATACAAGGCCCAGTAATGCAGAAGGTGTTTCTGAAGAGGGCAGGGAGAGGACTCCCGATCCCTGAGCCCCCCTATGTGACAGATGCTCCGGTTTTAGCAAATGCTTGTAAGTACAATAATGTTTGCAGCAGGTTCCGATTGTCCCCATTTCACAGATGAGAAAACCGAGCCCCAGCGTGGTTAAGAGACGTGCCCAAGATCACGCAGGTGATAAGCAGCAGAGTTAAATTTGAACGCAGCTCTCTGCCCATTCTAACCCACGTGCACCTTTTGACTTCAGGTGCTAGGAGGCTGGAGGGACAAGGAGGGGTTGGGCGGAAGGAGGACGCGTAGGGACCTGCAAAGGTGAGTCTGCCTCGTGCTCTTTGTTAGCGAGCCTCGCCTTATTATATCTATAGGGACAGCCTGGATTTCTGAAGGCACCGGCTCTGTGCTCAGTGAGTTCTTTGAGGACCTACTCTGCGCCAAGCAACGGGGCCCAGCGATGAGAGGCCTTACCCTACGTGTGCCGAGGGGCCCCGGGGGCATCGTTCTCCCCGTGGCCTGGGTGCGGCGTCCACACTTTGTCGGAGCTGCAGGTATTGCCAGGCCCTTTCCCGCTCCCAGTCCCAGCCCGGGCCCTGGATGCAGGGCCCTTTAAGAAGATCCTGTCCCCCCTCTCCCCCCATAATTAGCCTGCTAAAGAAAGAGCTGGCTGGAAATGGGATTGTGCAGACCCAGCTTTGGGCCCCGAGGAGGCTGGATGGGATTGTTATGCTAATCGCCTGAGATCAGCAGTTCCCTGCCCTTCAGATGGCAGGTAGCGATGCTGGGCTGGGCCCGCGGCCGGGCTGCAGTGCTGCGGGAGGCGGGCTTTCCCTCCTGCTTCCTGTGCCCCCCCCCGCCCCCGCCTGCTCGGTCAGACTCACCCTGCTGTCCTCACCCGCCCCATGGCTGGGAGGTTTGGCCTCTCCTAGAAATGTTCAGCTCCACTCCTCTCTCCAGAGAGAAAACAGGTCCTGGTTCTTGTTTGAGCAACTGCCTGCTTTGGTTGGGTGCTCTGGGGGCACAGGCAGAAAGGAGAAGGTACCAGCTCCTCCTAGAGCCCGTCCTCCTTGCCCCTTCCTGGGTCCCTCCTGGCCCCCAGCCCCGGAACACACCCTGGATGTAGCTTAGCCACTTACTGGCTGAGTCATGAGCAAATGCCTTTGCCTCAGCTTCCTCATCTGTGAAACAGGCTGGTGCTCACAGGCCCTGCCTGGAGGATTGGAGGAGGATGGAGGGAGAGCGGCATGGGAAAGGCCCGGGGCTTGCTCGCAGCTCTCACGTGGAGGCCCACGGGGTGCCGAACCTTTCATGCAACGTGGCGCAGTTTGCCTCTCTCCATCCCGTGGGGAATTAGCATCATCACTCCCATTTCACAGATGAAGAGGCCGGGACTCCACGGGGCCAACCTGCTTGCCCAGGACCAACCCCGAGCTGGCCCTTCTCTTAACTTCGATTCTACAGTTTGGCCCTGACCCGGCAGAAGGTGAGCTCGGTCCATACGCAAATGCTCACCTAAACGTGTGCAACAGCGATGTATTCAGTGTGCAAGAAAAGACAAAACTAGCGTCTCAAGTCTGCAGGCCACGGATGGATTGAAATCCAAAGAATGACGCCCACACTCTGACCCTCGCAGCTTTGTTCACAGGAGCCAAAGACTGGAGATGGCTGGACAGCCCTCGAGAGCCAGCGGCGGTCGGGTGCCCAGCGGGGGGACACCCAGAGACCCTCTCCCCTCCGCTGGCCGGAAAGGGAGCAAGCTGCGATCCCAGCCCCCGCCGGACGCAGCTCACAGACACAGGCTGAGCACCCCCTGTGAGCCCGGGGCCGTTCCACACGCAGTCTGGGCGCAGGCCCGAGGTGCAGGCTGATGCCCAGTGCGGGGCGCGCGGGAGGCGGCCGATCAGCAGCCGATGGATGATTCCTTCTCGTCATCGATGCTCCTCTCCCTCTCCCTTCCTCTGAAATGAGTACAGTTTTTATTCTTTAAAGAAGCCAGGCTCGGGAGAGGGAAACCATCCGGGGAGCTGGTGGGGTGGGCCGGGCCTGGCCTGGCTGCCGTCAGGCGAGTGTCGCTCAGATAAACTGCACCCAGGGGCACCCGTGACGCGCGTTCACGCGAATGTGTGTGATGTAAATCCCTGGTAACACCTCAAGGTAAAAAGTAAATTTGCTCTCAGAAAAAGGTGGGGCTAAGCAGTGGTTCCCGGGGACGCGGATCTGCCTCGAACGCAGGAGCAAACGCGGCAGTGACGGAGGCGGGGAGCAGCGGCCGCGGGGCGGGGGTCCTGCCCCGGCCGGTGCGCGGCTGCTGGGTAGGGGCCTTCAGGTGGAGGGGCACACGCAGACCGCTTACTGCCGCAGGTGGGGCACACGCTGAAACAAACCGGGGGGCTTGTGTTCGTTGTTTATCAGCGGCTCAACTCAAACGGGGCGCCCCGAGTGTGTATTTGCTAACCTGGCGGCCGACCCTCCCGGGGCCGCCGTCTGGCAGCCGGTGCCCACGGCGGCCCCGGCGCAGCCTGGCAACGCGGCCACAAAGGGCGCCCGGGAGGCGGAATCTTTCCACATGCCTGATCAATGGGGGCGCGGGCGGCGGCGGCGCCCAGACAGCGCACAAAGCCGCCCCCGCCCCCCGGCCCGGCCTTTGTGCGCGGAGCGCGGGGCGGCCGCGTCGCCGCGCAGGGACTTGGCCCCTTCTCCCCGGGGTGAGGTCCGGGAGCGCCCGCCAGCCTGCCCCACGGTTCCCTTCCTGGAGCGGCGGGTCTCCGGCCTGGGGGTGCCCAGATCCCTTTGGGGAACAGGGTCGGGTAGGACCCGGCCAGCGAGGGCCCCGATTCCAGAAAGAGAGGGTCCGGCCTCCTGAGCCCCCGCCCCGCCCCCCGCCTGCCCGCCAGGCCTTTGCTGTCCCCCGGGTTACAGGCAGCCTCGCAGGCCTTTATTTTTTATTGAGTAAATATTTATTGAGCATTTGCCTCAGCTGTTCCCACTCTGCTGCCCCACCGCTGCTCCCGCAAGTGTCGCCTCCTGGGAAAGGAGCCCCGCGCTGTCTCCCAGCCCGGGCTGGGGGAGCCCCTCCTCTGTGCGCCCAGCTCCCTACCCCTCGGTCTGGGCAGGAGCAGCTAGCCGCTCCTGCGCACTGTCCACGCACCTGTCCACGCTGTGCTAAGCCTGGGACCTCCTCTCACCAGCCTCCGTGTCGCAGCCGTGAGGGTTCCCTGTTCCAGGGCTGGGAACAGAAGCTTCCTGGTGAAGGTGCTCACTCAAAACCATGCAGCTGCAGGTGGCTGAGAGGGATTCGAACACCCGGACCCTCATCACTCCCAGTTCCAGGCTCTTTGCAGGGCTCTCCGCTGTGTCCCCGCAGCTGCACACGCGGTCTCACCTCGCCTTTGGCCGCACTGAATCACTGTGTCTATTGGCCCCTTTTCTTGTTTTCCCTCCCAGACTGATGGCGCTGCGACCTCAGCACCCAGCACACAGGAGGGGCCCCAGGTGTTTGTGCTGCTCTGAACTACTGGGTTTGAGAACCTTTCGCGAGGCGCCGGGGTTGGGAAGTGGGGGGAGGACCTGGAAATGAATCTGGTAGTTTCGGCCCAAATGTTCTAATCAGAAGCTCAGGCATTATAAGGAGTGCAGGGCTCTGGAGTCTGGCTCACAGGTTCGCCACCTCCTTTTAAAAGTCGACTTCATTGAGATATAATTTACATTCAGTAAAATGTACCCATTTGAAGTGCTCAGTTCAACGAGCATTGACAAATGAACACACCCACGTAACTAGCATCACTGTCAGATATAAAACATTCCGGCTCCCCAAAAAGTTCCCGTACCCTTTGCAGTCAATGCCCGCCCTCCCTCTCAGTTCCCAGGCAACTACTGATCTGTTTTCTGTCACTATAGGTTAGTTTGCATTTTCCTAGAATTTCATATAAATTAACTCATACAATGTGCACTTTTTGTGTGTCTGGCTTTTTCTGCTCAACATTCACGTTTGGAGACTCATTCATGCTGCTGATTGATCCCTTTGTCTCAAATCCCTTCTCTTCTCCTGACTTTGATCTTCAACCTCTTTCTCTATAAAATGGGGGTGAGGGCCTCTGAGGTTTAGTGGAGAGAATGTGTACAGAGGACACAGGACCTGCACACAACAGGCACACAATACATGTTTTGCATTAGTATAGCTTTCCAGGTAGACTGCAGACTCCATGGTCTGCACACAGTAGGCATTCAGTGAACGCTCTTGATTGGCATAACCTCACTACTGGACTATTAGCCCCATGAGGACCGAGACCTTATTCGTCTTGTTCACCACACTCGGCTAATGGCAGTGGCTACCATTAATTACAGGCAGTGAACCCGGAGGCTCAGAGAGGTACAGCAACTTGCCCAAGATCTCACAGCTAGTGAGAAGGCAGAGATGGGATTGAACCCTGGCAGCCTAGTCCTTATTTTTTTAAAATTACTCTTAGGGCAAAATACATGGGTCTCTATCCATAAGCACTATACTGAACTCCCTCACACATCATTTTCTCTTTTCCCACAATCTCCCTGAACCTTCTCTTTTGTCACCTTCATCCTTGACTGAGCTCCCCATGGAGGCAGCTCAATATAAAAAATAACAACGATGCTACTGCTAGTGTGTATTTAAAAGAATTATTTTTATTCTTTGCAAAGAATGTTTTTATTGATTGCAAAGTGAGAGAGAGAGAGAGAGAGAGAGAGAGAGAGAGAGAGAGAGAGAGAGAGAGACATCAATGATGAGAGAGAATCATTGGTTGGCCTCCTCCTGCACGCCCCACACTGGGATGGAGCCTGCAACCTGGACACGAGCCCTGACCAGGAATCAAACTGTGACCTCCTGGTTCATAGGTAGATGCTCAACCACTGAGCCAGGCTGGCCGAGCCTAAAATATGTCTCTTTTTTTAGTTTCGTGCTGGGCAGTATTGTAAGCACTTCACAATATTAAATCATGTAATTCCCCAATCACGCTGGAAGGTAGGTCCTGTGCTTGTCCCCGTTTACAGGTGGGGAGTTGCAGGGTAGCTGCGGGGCTGTGCTTTTGGAATAGGGACCCCTCCTTCGGGAGCCCAGGTTGCCATCCTACACGGGCTTCAGGAAGTGTGCTCCCCATCCTGACCCGCCATTTCTCTGGACACTTCTCTTCTCTGATCCCTCGGCAGAGTCTTCTCTTCCTGCTCTTTCTAAGCAGCTCCCCAGCCCCTCCCCAGGCCTTGGCAGGCCCAGGCTACAATTTCCAAAGGATTTAAGTTCCTTCTGGAAAGGAGCTGGGATCCAGCCCCTCCCCTCCTGACTGCGCATAAATACCCCCTGTGTGCAGCGCCCAGGGAGCCGGGCTGCCGACCTGTAATTAGAAACTTTTCTCCCTGCCCGGGCCAGGGGGAGGGCCACGGCGTCTGGGCCAGCCATTTTGTTTGCCATGAATTATGCAGGAGAAGGGAAGGGAAGTTGAGAGGGCTCCTCTGCTGCCCAGACAGCGCAGGCCCTGCCCCAAGCAGCCCAACCCTCCCAGCTCTGTCCTCTCACCCGCCGGACCCAGAGAATAAGCAACTGTGGGCCGCACGGACAGAAGAGGCTTTCTTCAGATCCGGAGCCGAGGTGGCGCTCCAGCTGCGGGTGGCGGGACTCGCCCAAGGTCACAAGGCTGGGAAGAGGACACCTGAGCTGGAGCTCGAACGCTGGAGCAAAGCTGGACAGAGGACACAGGCTGGCCAAGGAGGCGGAGGGTGCTTTTTCTTCCTCTCCTGGCTGCTCCCCTTGCTAAATGCCTGGAGTGGGAAGGGGAATCGTGTGGAGAAAACTAACTTCTCGGAGCACCAACTGGGTGACAAGCAGGCATATTCTGTCTGCAGTGCAATCCACGCAACCCTTTGGGGAGGATGTTATGCCCATTTTGTGGATGTGGGAACTGAGGCTCAGAGAGATTCAGGGAGGCTATTAGAAGGCACATAGAGCTGGCTAGTAACAGAACAAATCTAAATCATCCCTCAGTGCACTTTTCCCACACTCCTGATCGGTAAGAAGGCTGAGGCACTGTGGGCTCTTAAACCCACAATGATCCTTGCATTGAACTCCCCTTGCCTAACCTCTCAGGGTCCACAGCACTGGTTTCAACACAATGCCCAGCACAAGCCCTCTGAGAGTCAAGCTATCTGCCATCCCACACCGGGGAACCTCGGCCAGGGAGCCCTTTAGAAGACTCAGAGATTTCTCTTGGGCCCAAAACTTGAAATTCTGAGACCAGCTCTAAATGTGGTTCCCAAGGAAGCCAAGAGCACAGGGTTTGCGGTTTCACCCCTTCCTATCTGTACAAACTTGGGCCAGTTTCTTAAATACTCTAAGCATTAGTTTGCCCATTGATGAAATTAGATGATGAGAAGGAATAAATATGAAGAGTAAATAAGATAATGCATATAAAGCAGTTAGCATAGAATGCCTGGCTCATAGTGAGTGCTCAATAAGAGTTAGCTATTAGCGTTATTTGTTATTGTTATTCTTGATGACAGCCTCTCCTTAAGCTTGGTTAAGAGAGGCGTGAACTACTAGATGGTGAACGTGTGTCTTTTTCTGGAAACAGAACCCCAATTTCCTTGGGGAACTCTCCCTCCATCGATATCAGTACTCTACCTTGGATGGAGCTTACTCCAGCCCTGTGATATAAACTAGCCATGGGATTGGTTGAAATATGGGCATGTGACCCAATGAGAGGGAGCCAATTAGAGGGAGCCCTGATATTTTTAGCTGGATAGAGGCTATTTCTTTTCCACTCTGAGAAGAAAGCAAGATTGGAGCTTCTCAGGGCATCTTGACAGCCTGACAGGGAGTGTGTCTGCCTGAGAAGGAAGCTACAAAAGAAGCAGAGCCAAGACATGGCAGGACACAGATGGAAATCTTCGAATGCCCGGGTCCAGTTGTGAGCCACTAAATAATAATTATTATTAACTATTAATTTTTTTTTGTTTGCATCTGTTTGAGTTGAGTTTTCTGTTGCTTATAGCCAATAGTTCTGAAAAAATATGCCTATGATATTCTCTCTGTCTCTCTCTTGGTGCATATATATCTTTGATTGAAATGACAGTGTGCATTGAAGACTCACTTCTAATTATTGCTTTTGCTTTACAAACTTGGGTCAAGAGAGAATGTCCAGTAAGACTTTAAGATTCACAACACCTAGGTGCAAATTATGGCTTTTAACTCACTAAACTTACACTGTCATGGCATCGCAGACTTAGAGTCATGGCTTGGTTTTCCTTTCTGCTTTCAGAAAAACATTTAATTTCCACCCTGGGCGTAGTCTCTCCCGGCTTCCTTGCGGTGCGCTGTTTCTGTCTGCCTTTGTCTGTGCTGGTGGTGTCAGAGCCGGTAACTATCTGTTTACAGTTTCAGAGAGAAGCATTAATTGCCGTTTGAACCTCCCATTTCCCTCTAAGAGCTCCCTGCTCCACTGTCTCACTTGTGTTTCTTTTTCAGTTGTATTTCTTTCTGCACGAAGAAAAATGTCTTTTAAAAAAAGTGAAGTCTGACCACCTGCAAGTCTCTACAAACTCTCTTTGTGAGTAGGCAACGTAAGAGGAAAACATGTAGGCAGCAAAATGTCTGCGCTGAACAGAGTTTATCAGGACAAGTTGTCACAACCCAGAAGTTTCTAGGCCAAACAAGGAGACAGCCGTGAGGCAGTAGGAAGAGCACTGGAAGTACCGACATTGGAAATCCGGTTTTGTGACTCACTTGCTGTGTGACCTGGGGTAACTAAGTAAGTTACGTTCTCTTGCTGAGCCTCAGTTTCCTCATCTCTAAAACGGGCATGTTAGTACCTGCTTCACAAGGACGGATAACATAGCTACTGGACAAAAACACTTTCCTCTAGAAAAGCACTTTCTCCGCCCTTTACTTGTCTAGCGTGGGTTCAAAGTAATAACAAAAGCATATTTAGTGAGGACTTACTACAGGCTCAGAGTTACCTAAAGAGGTACGTATTTAGCCTTAAAACCAGCCTGTGAAGGAGCTACTATTATTAGACTCCCGCTTTACAGAGGAAAACTAGAGGATCAGAGAGGGCAGGTAAGTTATCAAAAGCACATAGCTGAGGCAAAGCTGGAATTCGAACCCTACAGTTTCACTCCACAGCCTTCTCCTCCCCATAACTGCCTGGCCCCAGGGAGGTGATAGATATAGCCACTTCCCTGGAGGCCAGGCAGGGCCAAAAGCTGGGATTGCTGCCTTTGATGCAAACCACATCATCCTCTGTTTCCCTGCCTGGCTTACCAACTCTGCCCCCAGAGAGCTGGGATGTGCCAACATCCCCCCCTGTGGGGGGCCTGGTGGGAAAAGGAAGTGGCAGTGTGGGCTTTGGAATTCAATCCTGCCTCTGCCCTAGCCTTCCACACACTCATGCTTCTTGCGTGTGAAGGGGAAAGAGGAGAAACCAGGGCGATGGATCCAGTGGGAACTGAGCGTGGTCCACATGTGCACATATATCCCCATGAGTCTGGCTTGATCACCCTTATGCCAGCCGGCACATGCTTACATGGACATGCATTCATGCAGTCACACTCACAGTGAAAACACAGGTATGTATGTGCACCTGTGTGGCCCCAAATGCACCTCCCCGTCACATAATCTCACCTCCCAGTCTCCCACCCTCACCTCCATGGGGAGTTCCTGGCTAGTTCTGAACCTCATGAGGCAGGTGTGTCATGCTCACCTGTACATTCCCTGCTCCTGACTCCTTGTTCTATCACACACCAGTTGTGTGGTTACAAACAAATCCTCTCACCTTTCGTGCCTCAACTTTCCCATCTGCAAATGGGAGTAATAAATAGTAGCTACTCTCTGAGAGTCCTGTCGAGAATTAAGAGGTGTATCTTTCACCCAACAAGTCATGCACTATTACTCAGCAATAAAAAAGAATGAGATTGTTCTAGCTGGTTTGACTCAGTGGATAGAGCATCGGCCTGTGGACTGAAGGGTCCTGGGTTTGATTCTAGTCAAGGGCACATGCCCGGGATTTCAGGCTTGGTCCCCAGTAATGGGCATGAAGGAGGTAGCCAAATCAATGATTCCTTCTCAACATTGATGTTTTTAGCTCTCTCTCCGTCTCTCTTCCTCTCTGAAATCAATAAAAATATACTTAGAAAACAAAAAATAAATGAAATCTTAGCCATTTGTGACAATATGGATGACCTAAGGGGTACTATGTTAAGTGAAATAAATTAGACAGAGGAAGATAAATACAGTATGATCTCACTTATATGAGGAATCTGAAAATAAAACAAAACAAAGGAACAAACAAAACAGAAACAGACTCACAGATACAGAAAACAAACTGATGTTTCCAGAGGGAATGGGCAAAAAAGTGAAAGGGAATAAGAAGTCTGAACTTCCAACTATAAAATAAATAAGTCACCAGACACATGTACAGCACAGAGAATAGTTGATAACATGTAACAACTTCGTGCCATGACAGAAGGTTACTAGACCTACTG